>CAKAOJ020000687.1:25000-62765 GCA_916701645.2 Sebastolobus alascanus | reverse complement strand
ATTATTATTATTAGGGCCCGAGCACCGACAACGTCGGGCCAGCGAAGGCCCTATTGAAACTGTAGCGTTTATTATTCTTTTTCTTTTTCTTTTTCTTTTTCTTTTTCTTAAAATGAATCGCCTTTTTGGGGACCTTAACATGCTGGAAAAGTTGTTAAACTTGGCGTACTTATCAGAAGCGGTGAAAATTTTAGTATTTTAAGGGTCTCAGGTTTGGCTGTTGCAAAATGACTCGCTAGCGCCCCCTAGAAATATTGAAAAATTGAGCACCTCGCTCCAGTTTCACCTACATGTATGAAATTTGGCAGACAGATGTATCATGTGGAGACGCACAAAAAAGCCTCTTGGAGGTATGCCCAAAATTCAACAGGAAGTCAGCCATTTTGAATATAATATGCGATTTTCGCCAATTTTTGGCGTTTTATAGGTCGCGTACTTTAACGAACTCCTCCTACACATTTAATCCGATCGACTTGATATTTGGTCAGGACCATCTTAAGACCTTAAGGATGAAAAGTTATCAAAATGGTGAGTTTTCACTGAACGACCTGACCGTGGCGTGGCGGCCATTTTGGGCCATTCGCCATGAAACAGGAAGTTGTTGTAACTACACTGTACATAATCCGATCTGCCCCAAATTTCTCATACATGATGAGGGTCCAGTCATGAAGAAATATACATGTCCATATTGACTCACGGCCCCGCCCCAATACGTTAGCCCCGCCCCCTTTCATAAGTCATGAACCGATTGTCGTAGAGTCTTGTGGGAGGTGTCATATCACTCAGCAGAGAGTGCCTGATAAGTTGGTGAAGGTTAACCCCGCCCCCTACACATAAGCCCCGCCCCCTTGACTAACTAATGAAGCGTTTGTCGTAGACTCTTGTGAGAGGTGTCATATCACTCAGCAGAAAGTTCCTGATAAGTTGGTGAAGGTTAATCCCGCCCCCTACACATAAGCTCCGCCCCCTTGACTAACTAATGAAGCGTTTGTCGTAGGCTCTTGTGAGAGGTGTCATATCACTCAGCAGAGAGTGCCTGATTAGTTGGTGAAGATTAACCCCGCCCCCTACACATAAGCCCCGCCCCCTTGACTAACTAATGAAGCGTTTGTCGTAGACACTTGTGGGAGGTGTCATATCACTCAGCAGAGAGTGCCTGATAAGTTGATGAAGGTTAACCCCGCCCCCTACACATTAGCCCCGCCCCTTTTCATAACACCGTTTGTCGTAGAGTCTTGTGGCTGAAGTCGTTGCGCTCGTCAGATTTCCGGTTTCATTGTGCCCGGCCGCGTCAGTCGGCGTCCAGCCAGTACCCCCGACGCGCGGAGAGGTGCTCGGGCCCGTTCATCGCTGCTTGCAGCTTTAATTAGGGCCCGAGCACCGACGAAGTCGGGTCCGAGGACCCTATTGAAACTGAAGGAATTATTATTATTATTCTTTTTATTTTTCACAAAAATGAATCGCCTTTTTGAGGCCCTTGCCATGCTGGAAAAGTTGTGAAACTTGGCACACTTATCAGAAGCGGTGAAAAATTTGATATTTTAAGGGTCTCAGATTCGGATTTTGCAAAATGGCTCTCTAGCGCCCCCTAGAAAATTGGAAAACTTGATATCCGTTCTCCGGTTTTACCTACAAGTATGAAATTTGGCAGACAGATGTATCATGTGGAGACGCACAAAAAAGCCTCTGGTAGGTATGCCCAAAACTCAACAGGAAGTCAGCCATCTTGAATTTAATGTGCGAATTTCGCCCATTTTTGCCCGTTTTTGGCGTTTTATAGGCCGTGTACTTTAACGAACTCCTCCGACAGACTTCATCGGATCGACTTGTAATTTGGTCAGGACCATCTTAAGACCTTAAGGATGAAAAGTTATCAAAATGGTGAGTTTTCACTGAACGACCTGACCGTGGCGTGGCGGCCATTTTGGGCCATTCGCCATGAAACAGGAAGTTGTTGTAACTACACTGTACATAATCCGATCTGCCCCAAATTTCTCAGACATGATGAGGGTCCAGTCCTGAAGACATATACATGTCCATATTGACTCATGGCCCCGCCCCAATACGTTAGCCCCGCCCACTTTCATAAGTCATGAACCGATTGTCGTAGAGTCTTGTGGGAGGTGTCATATCACTCAGCAGAGAGTGCCTGATTAGTTGGTGAAGGTTAACCCCGCCCCCTACACATAAGCCCCGCCCCCTTGACTAACTAATGAAGCGTTTGTCGTAGACTCTTGTGAGAGGTGTCATATCACTCAGCAGAAAGTTCCTGATAAGTTGGTGAAGGTTAATCCCGCCCCCTAAACATAAGCTCCGCCCCCTTGACTAACTAATGAAGCGTTTGTCGTAGGCTCTTGCGAGATGTGTCATATCACTCAGCAGAGAGTGCCTGATTAGTTGGTGAAGGTTAACCCCGCCCCCTATACATAAGCCCCGCCCCCTTCACTAACTAATGAAGCGTTTGTCGTAGGCTCTTGTGAGAGGTGTCATATCACTCAGCAGAGATTGCCTGATTAGTTGGTGAAGGTTAACCCCGCCCCCTACACACAAGCCCCGCCCCCTTGACTAACTAATGAAGCGTTTGTCGTAGGCTCTTGTGAGAGGTGTCATATCACTCAGCAGAGAGTGCCTGATTGGTTGGTGAAGGTTAACCCCGCCCCCTACACACAAGCCCCGCCCCCTTGACTAACTAATGAAGCGTTTGTCATAGGCTCTTGTGAGAGGTGTCATATCACTCAGCAGAATGTTCCTGATAAGTTGGTGAAGGTTAATCCCGCCCCCTACACATAAGCTCCGCCCCCTTGACTAACTAATGAAGCGTTTGTCGTAGGCTCTTGTGAGAGGTGTCATATCACTCAGCAGAGAGTGCATGATAAGTTGGTGAAGGTTAACCCCGCCCACTACACATTAGCCCCCCCCCTTTTCATAACACCGTTTGTCGTAGAGTCTTGTGGCTGAAGTCATTGCGCTCGTCAGATTTCCGGTTTCATTGTGCCCGGCCGCGTCAGTTGGCGTCCCGCCAGTACCCCCGACGCGCGGAGAGGTGCTCGGGCCCGTTCATCGCTGCTTGCAGCTTTAATTCTTATTCTTTTTCTCTCAAATGAATCGCCTTTTTGAGGCCTTTGCCATGCTGGAAAAGTTGTTAAACTTGGCACACTTATCAGACGCGGTGAAAAATTTGATATTTTAACGGTGTCAGATTCGGATTTTGCAAAATGGCTCTCTAGCGCCCCCTAGAAAATTGGAAAACTTGATATCCGTTCTCCGGTTTTACCTACAAGTATGAAATTTGGCAGACAGATGTATCATGTGGAGACGCACAAAAAAGCCTCTGGTAGGTATGCCCAAAACTCAACAGGAAGTCAGCCATCTTGAATTTAATGTGCGAATTTCGCCCATTTTTGCCCGTTTTTGGCTTTTTATAGGCCGTGTACTTTAACGAACTCCTCCGACAGACTTCATCGGATCGACTTGTAATTTGGTCAGGACCATCTTAAGACCTTAAGGATGAAAAGTTATCAAAATGGTGAGTTTTCACTGAACGACCTGACCGTGGCGTGGCGGCCATTTTGGGCCATTCGCCATGAAACAGGAAGTTGTTGTAACTACACTGTACATAATCCGATCTGCCCCAAATTTCTCAGACATGATGAGGGTCCAGTCCTGAAGACATATACATGTCCATATTGACTCATGGCCCCGCCCCAATACGTTAGCCCCGCCCACTTTCATAAGTCATGAACCGATTGTCGTAGGCTCTTGTGAGAGGTGTCATATCACTCAGCAGAGAGTGCCTGATTAGTTGGTGAAGGTTAACCCCGCCCCCTACACAGAAGCCCCGCCCCCTTGACTAACTAATGAAGCGTTTGTCGTAGGCTCTTGTGAGAGGTGTCATATCACTCAGCAGAGAGTGCCTGATTAGTTGGTGAAGGTTAACCCCGCCCCCTACACACAAGCCCCGCCCCCTTGACTAACTAATGAAGCGTTTGTCGTAGGCTCTTGTGAGAGGTGTCATATCACTCAGCAGAGAGTGCCTGATTAGTTGGTGAAGGTTATCCCCGCCCCCTACACACAAGCCCCGCCCCCTTGACTAACTAATGAAGCGTTTGTCGTAGGCTCTTGTGAGAGGTGTCATATCACTCAGCAGAGAGTGCCTGATTAGTTGGTGAAGGTTAACCCCGCCCCCTACACACAAGCCCCGCCCCCTTGACTAACTAATGAAGCGTTTGTCGTAGGCTCTTGTGAGAGGTGTCATATCACTCAGCAGAGAGTGCCTGATAAGTTGGTGAAGGTTAACCCCGCCCCCTACACATAAGCCCCGCCCCCTTGACTAACTAATGAAGCGTTTGTCGTAGGCTCTTGTGAGAGGTGTCATATCACTCAGCAGAAAGTTCCTGATAAGTTGGTGAAGGTTAATCCCGCCCCCTACACATAAGCTCCGCCCCCTTGACTAACTAATGAAGTGTTTGTCGTAGGCTCTTGTGAGAGATGTCATAACACTCAGCAGAGAGTGCTTGATAAGTTGGTGAAGGTTAACCCCGCCCCCTACACATTAGCCCCGCCCCTTTTCATAACACCGTTTGTCGTAGAGTCTTGTGGCTGAAGTCGTTGCGCTCGTCAGATTTCCGGTTTCATTGTGCCCGGCCGCGTCAGTCGGCGTCCCGCCAGTACCCCCGACGCGCGGAGAGGTGCTCGGGCCCGTTCATCGCTGCTTGCAGCTTTAATTAGGGCCCGAGCACCGACGAAGTCGGGTCCGAGGACCCTATTGAAACTGAAGGAATTATTATTATTATTCTTTTTCACAAAAATGAATCGCCTTTTTGAGGCCCTTGCCATGCTGGAAAAGTTGTTAAACTTGGCACACTTATCAGACGCGGTGAAAAATTTGATATTTTAAGGGTCTCAGATTCGGGTTTTGCAAAATGGCTCGCTAGCGCCCCCTAGAAAATTGGCAAACTTGAGCCCCTCGCTCCGGTTTCACCTACAAGTATGAAATTTGGCAGACAGATGTAACATGATAAGACACACAAAAAAGCCTCTTGGAGGTATGGCCAAAACTCAACAGGAAGTCAGCCATATTGGATTTAATATGCGATTTTCGCCCATTTTTTGCGTTTTATAGGTCGCGTACTTTAACGAACTCCTCCTACAAATTTAATCCGATCGACTTGATATTTGGTCAGGACCATCTTAAGACCTTAAGGATGAAAAGTTATTCAATTGGTGAGTTTTCATTGAACAATCTGACCGTGGCGTGGCGGCGAAAAAGCGCCTTTCGCCAAAAAACAGGAAGTTGCTGTAACTTTGGCATACCTTTTCCAATCTGCTCTAAATGTCACATGTATGATAAGGGTCCTGGCCTGATGACATCCACATGCAAATTTTGACTCTCAGTCATAGCGCCACCTAGTGGTAACAGGAAATGTCATGTTGTACACGTTGATGTACATCTCCTCAGAAATTAATCACATCTTTACCAAATTAGGTGAGAAAAGCCTTAAGACCTTGATGATGCTTCCTTTCGAAAATTGTGAGTTTTCATCAAATGGCGGCACCGTGGTGATATGGCGAATTTCGATGAGTCGCCATGAAAAAACAAACCGCTGTAACTCAACTCCAGATGGTCAGATCTTATCCAAATTAATAACATTTGATGATTGTCCCGGCCTGAAGACATCTACAGTCTAATTTTCAATCATACTCATAGCGCCACCTAGTGGCAACAGGAAGTTACTGTCGCCATATTTTGGTGTACTACTGTTAGCAGGTTAACCAGATCCACCTCAAATTTGGTCACAACAATGGTAAGACCTTCATGATGCCAGACAGCGAAGGTTTTGTATTTTCGTGAAATGCCGTTGCCGTGGCGACGTATTGTTCGCCATGAAACAGGAAGTTGCTTTTGAGGTGCTAGGATTGCTTAAAAACAAACGAAACTTGGCACACTCATTAACGGCGCTAAAATATGTTAACAGATATGGTTTTGGTGCTTGTGTGTGGCAAGGGGGCTCAATAGCGCCCCCTACAAAATTTCAACAAAGCAGCCCTCGCGGTACGTTTCACCTAGATGTTCGAGATTTGGTAGGCACATGTATCACCCGTAGACTTAACAAAAAGTCTCTTGGTGCCATGCTCTAAACCCAACAGGAAGTCGGCCATCTTGATTTTTGTGTGAATTTTTCGTATATTTTTGGCCATTTCCAGGCTTTGTACTTTAACGAACTGCTCCTAGAGACCTAACCCGATCAACTTCAGATTTGGTCAGTACAATCTGAAGACCTTTGTGATGAAAAGTTATTCAAATCGTGAGGTTTTTTGAAACGACGTTGACGTGGCGTGGCGGAGAATTTGCATGACTCGCCATTGAAAGACAAAATGTTGTAACTCGACTGTACTTTTTCCAATCTGCCCCAAACTTGAAATACCACATAGTAGTCCAGATCTGAGGACATCTACATGGCAATATTGACTCATAGTCATAGCGCCACCTACTGGCAACAGGAAGTCAGCGTTACGTGACAAACATCATCCGATTCACATGAAATTTACATTGTGTGATCTACGTCATTGTGTTCGTCAGAGTTCCGGTTTCATTGTGCCTGGCCGCGTCGGTTGGCGTCCCGCGCGTACCCCAGACGCGCGGAGAGGTGCTCGGGCCCGTTCATCGCTGCTTGCAGCTTTAATTATTATTATTATTATTATTTTTAGGACAAAGTAATCGCAGTTTTGAGGGGCTAAAGGTGCTCGGAAAATGAAAAAATTTTGCACATGTATCAGGACTGGTGAAAAATTTGATATTTTCTGGGTCTCTTGCTGGGATGTGACAAAATGGCTCGATAGCGCCCCCTACAAAATTGCTAACGTTGAGCCCCTCGTTGTGGTTTCACCTAGAAGTATGAAATTTGACAGGTATATGCAACATGTTGAGACGTACAAAAAAGCCTCTTGGAGGTATACCATAAACCCAACAGGAAGTCAGCCATATTGAATTGAATGTGTTATTTTAGGGTATTTTTTGCCATTTCCAGGCACTATACTTTAACGAACTAGTCCTAGAGTTGTAACCCGATCGACTTCAAATTTGGTCAGTACAGTCTTAAGACCTTTGTGATGAAAAGTTGTTCAAATCTTTCATTTTCATCGAACTATGTTGCCGTGGCGTGGCGGCAAAAAAGCGCCTTTCGCCAAAAAACAGGAAGTTGCTGTAACTTTGTCGTACATTAACCAATCTGCTCCAAATCTCTCATGCCTGATAAAGGTCCGTCCCTGATGACATCCACGTGCAAATTTTCGCTCGCAGTCATAGCGCCACCTACTGGCAACAGGAAATGTCATGTTTTGCATGCTGATGTACTCTGCCTCACAAACTAATCAGATCCACCTCAAATTAGGTCAGGAAAGCCTTAAGACCTTGATGATGCTTCCTTGTGAAAATTGTGAGGTTTCGTTGAATGGCGGCGCCGTGGCGGCATGGCGAATTTCGATGACTCGCCATTAAAAAACAAACCTCTGTAACTCGACTCCAGATGGTCAGATCTTTTCCAAATTTCTGACGTTTGATGAGCGTCCCGACCTGAAGACATCTACAGGCACATTTTGAATCATACTCATAGCGCCACCTATTGGCAACAGGAAGTTACAGTCGCTCTATTTTGGCGTGCCACTCTTAGCAGGTTAACCAGATCAACTTCAAATTTGGTCAGCGTGGTGTTAAGAAGTTCCTGATGCCAGCCTGCAAAGCTTTTTAGCTTTCGTTGAGCGTACTTGCCGTGGCGACGCATCATTCGCCATGAAATAGGAAGTTGTTTTTCAAGGGCTAGATATGCTTGTAAATGAACTAAACTCGGCACACTCATTAACGGTGCTAAAATGTGTTAACGGATATGGTTTTTGTGCTTTGGTGTGGCAAGAGAGCTCGATAGCGCCCCCTACAAAATTTCAACGAAGCAGCCCTCGCAGTACGTTTCACCTAGATGTTCGAGATTTGGTAGGCACATGTATCACCCGTAGACTTAACAAAAAGTCTCTTGGTGCCATGCTCTAAACCCAACAGGAAGTCGGCCATCTGGATTTTTGTGTGAATTTTTCGGATATTTTTGGCCATTTCCAGGCTTTGTACTTTAACGAACTAGTCCTAGAGACTTAACCCGATCAACTTCAGATTTGGTCAGTACAATCTAAAGATCTTTGTGATGAAAAGTTGTTCAAATCGTGAGGGTTTTTGAAACGGCGTTGACGTGGCGTGGCGGAGAATTTGCATGACTCGCCATTGAAAATCAACATTTTGTAACTCAACTGTACTTGGCCCAATCTGCCCCAAACTTGACCTACCACATAGTATTCCAGACCTGAGGACATCTACATGGCATAATTAAATTATGTACCCATGCCCCTTCCATTTTTTTGCTTTTTTTACAGAAATAAAAATGCGCCATATTATCAAGAGATAGTTGGATGACGGATTTTAGAGGTGACAGTAAACGCATCAGTTTTCATTCGTCACATTCAGACGGTGTCAGATTTCACACTTTGGCTTAGGACAGGGGTCGGCGGCTCTGGAACCGCATGCGGCTCTTTAGCCCATCTGCAGTGGCTCCCTGTAACTTTGACAAAAAAAAAAAATGGAAATAAATAACGTTTTTTGTTGTTTTTTTTGCACAGTGGACAATCTTTCACAGCCAAAAGACCCTCGTTAACAGCCAGTTGGAGGGTGTGAGCGACACACGGCAGGCTGGGGAGTCCTGCATAAGAGGCGGTGCGCCGAGACCGGCTCTCGGTCGGCTTGGAGAGGGTCGGGGCGAAGGTGGCTTGCGGGCACATTTTTACAGCACTCCCCGCCCGGACCTGGCCCGTTGTCCCGAAAACAAACACGCATTGTTCCGAAATACCGTTTTACCGACAATACACACTCTCCATGCACCGCTGTCTTAATGCACGGGCTAACCGGGGCTCAAGCCCCCTGACCCGACCACGGAAAAGGGCCCACGATGCTCCGGGGGAAGAAAAATAAAAATATAATTCACAGGCCAACTGGATGCTCCATGGTGTATTTTACTTCGCTCCATGTGTAAAGACGCAACTGCGCTGGTGTTTTTTACTCCGACACAACATGCAGAGAGAGGGAGTTTTTCCGCTGATTTCGTTACGTGGGAAAGTGATGACATCATTCTGCATAATAAAGTAGCCATGTGCTTATAAAGTAGCCATGTGCTTTTGTTTGTCTGAGAAACGGAAGATTCAGTGTGAACAATGACGTAGCTTCTGTGAGTGTCTCTGGCTAATGCTTATGTTGTGTTATAATTCAAGAGACCTGTTAATAAGCAGTTTACCTTTAGCTTATGTTAGGGTGATCATATTTTCAAAATCCCCAAACCAGGACCCTTAAGTGTACCGCACGCGCAGGTTCAGGCGTGTGCACCTTCAGGCACACGCAGGTTCACGCAGCGCACGTTCAGGCAGCGCACGTTCAGGCAGAACTAAACTATCTCAAAACTAGATTAAAGGGAAAAATTAAAGGGAAAGTGAGCTCAATTTACCGTATTGACGATTGCTACCAAATTTTCTGTGGATCATTATTGGACCAGGCTCATCAAAAGTTGCTTAAAGCTTGTTGATATCTTATTTCGTTTTCAAGATATTGACCAATGAACTTTAAAAGGGCGGGGTTTAGCAGGAAATCACCGTTATTCATTGACCATTAGTCTAAGCATCATAAATCTTGGTAGATATCTTCAGTACGTGTTTGGGAATGGGCGTACCAAAGCTGTTTCAGCTCGACCCATAGGGGGAGCCAAAATTATCGAAAGCTTGTACCTCAAGATCTGGTGGACAGAATTTCATCAAATTTAGTGCACATGCTCTGGGGGCAAGTATTAACCAAGATCTGAAGTGTCATATTGAAATTGCATCAAATTTGGTCAGTAGAGTCTTAAGACCATTGTGATGAAAAGTTGTTCAAAGCTTAAACTTTTATCGAAATATGTTGCAGTGGCGTGGCGGCGAAAAAGAGCCCGCCAGTACCCCCGACGTGCGGGAAGGTGCGAGGGCCCGTTCATCGCTGCTTGCAGCTTTAATTTCATTTTGTTTATCGTTTTTTTTGGTTCACATTTATTTTGTTTTATTGCATTTTATTTGTTTGTTTTATTCAATTTCTTTTTTTCTATTTCATTCAGTTTTTTATATTTAATTTGTTTATTTAATCTTTTTTTTTTAGTTATTTATTGAAATGAATTGATTTTATTGAGATTGAATGTGATATGCTGTCATTTTGATTAGAGGTCGACCGATATGGGTTTTTTATGGCCGATGCCGATGCCGATTTTTTTTTTGCCGATATGTTTGGCTGGTTTTATTTTTTTCCACCATATGATAAAATATAACAGCTTAATAATAACAAATAATACACAAAATGTCTTAACTTAAGTAAACATTTATTGAACAACACTTATGGTCTGTCTCTCCAATTTGCACTTTGTGTCTGCACTGCAGTGCATATTTTATTTTGTGCATGATGGTTAATAGTAGTAATAGTGCAGGGCTCAAAACCTTTTAAGCATCTTTCAAAAACTGTCCTAAAGCATGTTTTTTATTTATGTTTGTTGACAGACACTGTTACAAGCTATATGGCCATAATCTAAGTGATCAAAACATAATAATAACTTTGTTCACTGGTATTACACAGCCTGCTGCTCACGTCTGCTGCGGACTACACACAGGCCAGTGACGTCATAGAGGCTGTGAAGGACCCATAGAGACGTTTAATGAGGAAGTGAACTTTTTGCTAAATGTTTCGACAGACTGCTCGTGTTTCCGTCCTCACACGCAAACTTGCACTTATGACAAGCATTGTCAGCATCAACTCTAGTAAAGTGTAATCACGCTTTATAAGTTTAGTTTTCTCCGCTATAGTTCCTGAGAGCAGAAGCTCTGTGTGTGTGTGTGTGTGTGTGTGTGTGTGTGTGTGTCTGAACACTGCGCTGCAGCAGTGTGTATGTGAGAGCTGCAGCAGTGTGTATGTGAGAGCTGCAGCAGTGTGTATGTGAGAGCTGCAGCAGTGTGTATGTGAGAGCTGCAGCAGTGTGTGTGTGAGAGCTGCTCCGCCCCGCACACAGCTAACGTCACCGACGGAGAGAAATTCTCCGTTACCAAAAACCGAATTGATAACGTCGGAGCATTTCACATCTAACAAATTAAATATGTAGGGCTTTGAAAGAGAAGAATTAAAGCCTACCGGTTTCTCCCGGCAGAATGGCAATTTGATTGACACACAAGGGGCGGCGTCACACGTGTTTCCACGGCAACAACAACACTGGCTGCCCGCAGATCTGCCTGTTTACTAATCGGATTAATATGCTCAGGCATCGGCCGATGCAGATTATGAAACACTGTCAAAAAATCGGCCCGATTAATCGGTCGACCTCTAATTTTGATTATTAATAGTGATTAATAATCATTATTAATAGTGATTAATAATGATTATTAAATGTGATTATTAGTGATTCTCTATGTGTTGACAGTATCGATGAGCTCACCTGGTCCCGCAGCAGGTGTCCGTCCAGCCGTCTCAGCTCTCTGGGACACTTCCTGTCCAGCTCCTCCTGGATCTGACGCTCCAGCCTCTGATTGGCCGACACCTCAACCTGCATCCACCAATCAGAGGTGACAAGCTATTGATCGGCTATCAGATGTGATGAGCTGATCGACCCTCGTGTTGTTGAGGTGGTAAAATATCTGTCTTCAGAGCAGTCGAGACCAGTTTTAAAGGAGGAGCTTCACATTACGTTGACTGGATATCAAAATTACAAAATAAAATGATAAAATCTTCTGTAGTTTCCAAATCAAAAATATCATCATTGCTATTTATTAAAAAGGAAGAAAGTGTAAAAGTATCAGTTAGTCAGTGGAGATTTGTATGTAAGTAGTGAAGTGAAAACACAGCGACTCTTAACCTGATGGGGAGAATCAGCGCTGCATATTAAATCTATCTGTTGTCATCTGGCCCTCAGGTTACAGAGGTCAGTGATCCAGAACATCTGCAGAACATGTGAAGACCTGATTCTGAGAGTCTAAAAGGAAGGGCTGCCGGAGGATTTAAACCTGAACTCCATCCAGTCCTGACACACCTGTGATAGAAGCAGTCCCACCTGAGGGCCTCTCATCAGACAGGGTCACATTTAGAAGTGCAGCAGTAAGAAAACCTGCGTCTACATCTCTTCAGAGAAGAAGCCGCGTGTGTCAGACGAGTCCACGTGTGATATAAAAAGTGAACATACGTGAGAGGTGAGATGACGCCGTGGCAGGTTCTACGTGCAGGTTTGGGTCACCGTGTTCATCGAGGACCTGGACTTGTGGTTCATTACAGCACAGCTCCGGTTCCGGACAGCATCGGGAGAGAGAAAGTGACCCTGCAGCAGCTCAACAGGAGGCTGGCCTCGTACCTGCAGCAGGTAGGAGACGCGCTAAATCTGTCCCCAGATGTAAAACAACAACATTAAACTGACTTTCATTCTAGTTTAAAGAGCAAGAGAACATAAAAGTAGCAGATTTCTCAGTGGACTTTTGTATGTCAAGTGTTAGTTTGAAGATTCCTCCTCTCTCTTTTGATCTGCTTCCACTTGTTTATCTTGATGCACGAGGTGGAAACAGAGAAACAAACCTTCCCACTCTTCTCTTCTGCAGCAGCACAGAAACACCAACATTAAACAGAGATTTAGGATTAATTCATAATTCTTGTTTGAAGAGCAGGAAGGACATAAAAATGGAAGATTTTCCAACGGAGTTTTGCATGGACTCAAACAAGCACTCTGTCCTCGGGATGTAAAGCTGACAAAAGGTCAGGAAATATGTCAATATTCAGGGCTGTAGCCATCGTCGAGGACACTGAGGTCATGACCTCTGTATTGGGGTGTATTTGTATTCATATAATCTACAGATAAAAACACATTTAGTATTTTTATTCTGTTGAAAGAGAACTTGATTAGAAGTTTCCTGTAAAGAACTATGTAATCTAGTAGTAGTTATAGTGAAATAGATAGATTAATACAGACAGACAGATGTTTTATGTCACTTACTTGTGTTTGGTTTATCAGCATTAGTCGATTTCCAAAAGAGCCATTATAGGCAAAAAAAAAAAAAAAAAACTGTCTGGAGCCGCAAAACATTTGAACATTGTGATGAAGGTAACACAGCTTACAGTATAGTCTAAGTATATAGTATATAAGTCTAATGCAGTGAGGGCCAAAGTGCAAATGTACTATGAAGTATTAGGGCCACATTGAGGGATAAAGTCGTAATTTAACGAGAAAAAAAGTCTTAATATTATGAGAATAGTCATAATTTTACGAGAAAAAAAGTCTTAAAGGTCTCATATTATGCTCATTTCCAGGTTCATATGTGTATGTTAATGTTCTACTAGAACTTGTTTACATGCTGTAATATTCAAAAAACCCTCTATTTTTCTCAAAATGTCTAACTGCATGAACCCCCTTTAGCCTCTTTCTCAAAAACCTCTGATTCAGAGCCTGTCTCCTCCCAGTCTGCTCTGATTGGTCAGCGTTTCCGGGTCTCTGCTGTCAATCAAACGGCTTCAACACAGCGTCACTGCCCTCCCCGCACTGCAGCGGGAGAGCAGGAAGAGAGATTCACTGAGTTTATCCGCGTTTGTAAAGTTAAAAAGTCCATGTTTCAGAGTAACTTAGATTGTTTCACATGAAACGGTTTTACTTGTCAGACAGTTATTGCCATATTTATGCTGTGAAATGTTTCTCAAAGCTGCAGGTTATCTGTTCACGTTCAAAATACTGTGTATAATTTATATTGTCATCTGTCTACTGAAATAAAGTTTGACTGTGAAACAGAAATGTGTTGCTTACAGTCACTATTTACTACCTGTACCCTTCTACATGCATGACATAAAATTCATTTTCCATATCACCTGTTTAATCTGTAATTACATTACTTTGTGAAAGAACATGTTATATGTATCTCATACCACAAGATCATTAATTGTAAATTTAAAAATGACAAAAACCCTCCTTAAAAATACAGCTCTTTATTCACAATAATAACACTGAATTATAAATTGGGTACACATAATTCCAAAAGCAGCAAAGCCATGACTTGTATGTAAACTGTCCACATCATGTCCTCCTTCAGAGTAAAGGCTTTCTTGTAGAGTGAAGTTGTGTCAGCTGGTAATAGTTCATCCTGGTGCATCTCCATGTGGATCAGGTCACTCAGATGACCTGTAAAACATGACAGATTCAGTGTTAGAATATACTGTCATGTAATAATATCAAGCTGTATAACAGTAACATCATCTTCTAACATGTGTAGTTATGGCGACAGCTACAAACAGTGTAAAATGATAAATCATTTTTATCAAGTATGGAGGAAGAAATGGATTACACAGAACGTTTGACTTGGAGTGTAACTTGTGTTGTCTGTATCAAAAGCTAGACCTAGAAGCTTAGACTTTAGTGTAAACCTTTACATATTATTTAGCCCAAGACAACAAAGAAGCTGTCAGTATTCACGTTGTCATGTCTTTTAATCGCTCTAAGAGGGAAGTAACGTTACAGTGAAGACGTTGATTTCTGATCTGAGCTCACAGCATCTCTCTCTCTCTCTCTCTCTCTCTCTCTCTCTCCCTGCTCGCTCGTCCACTATAACTCCAGTAATCCTACACAAATTCGTACAGTTTGACTGTTTGTTTTTCACATGAGCTCCTTCAGGACAGTCTGTGGAGTAAATCTACACACACTCAACATATCTGTAACGCAGACAGACACACCAGAGCAGAAGGTTTGCATGTAAACAAAGCCTGTGGAGCCACTATGAAAGCTAGAGGTGTTAGCCGCGCAACATGCTAACGTTAAAGAGGCTATATGTAAGAATCAGAAATTGCTTGTTCACAGCGACACCTGTGGCCACAATGTCAACGAAAAGTCAGCGTCCTGTGGCTCGCGCTCGCGCTTTCGGCTCGCGTTGCATTGACATGAACGAGCACCGGTCTAAACAGTGAGGCGACACACGTCAGCTAACACACAATATCACTCTATATTTCACCTGCTTGGCAGTAATGTTAGCTGACCAGAGGAAGGTCTCTCCATGGATCAATGCTGATCCTATTGTTGGCTTTTCCTCCCGATCCGGAGGGAACGGAGGGAACGGGGGAGACGGGGGGCGGGAGACACCGACACCGACACCCGGTCGGGACGATAACGTAACTCGCTGCGGAGCCCCGTCACTTCACAAGACACGGGAAACCTCTGTTGGTCTGGAGGAGCTGCAGCAGTGGTGGAGCGAGCTGAGCGGGGGAGAACGAGCGCGGTGTGGCAGGAGCAGAGCTGCTGCGCGCTCGCGTACCCACACGCGAGCGCGCATGGGATACCGACCCGTTAAGATTTATGCGCGTGATAAGTTACAAATAGTCCCTTTAACAGGCAAACAGTCTGCTAAATAAACAGAAACTAAAGCAACAGAAACATGACAAACTTACAGCTTCCAGGTTTGAAGGTCCAGGTCTGAAGGTGGGTCCAGGTCTGAAGGTGGGTCCAGGTCTGAAGGTGGGTCCAGGTCTGAAGGTGGGTCCAGGTTTGAAGGTGGGTCCAGGTTTGAAGGTGGGTCCAGGTCTGAAGGTGGGTCCAGGTCTGAAGGTGGGTCCAGGTCTGAAGGTGGGTCCAGATCTGAAGGTGGATCCAGGTCTGAAGGTGGGTCCAGGTCTGAAGGTGGGTCCCAGACAGCCGGTACGGTTCCATCCTGAGCTTCAGTTTTCAGTGAATCCTGTAGTCTACTGACCCGTGTGTTTTACTGTTGCTGTGAGGACATTTCAGTCAGAAATCACCTAAAACAGCTAAAGATAAAGTGAATCCACTGGGTCTTCACGTCCTCAGATGATCGGAGGACATGAAGACTTTTCTGCTGGTTCTTGCAGACTAACAGAAGTAGTAGCATGCTTTGCTTGTCCTATTAGCAGCTCTGTGATTATACCGAGGAAAACAATGGCGGACAGCGAGAAATTCAGCGAGCAGCTCAGTGGGCGGGGTCACCTAGCTGGAGGCCGTTCTCCGTAGTTCTACCGTAACCCTTATATGGCATGGCAAGAATCACCGACGTCACTGATTTCAGGAAGTACGACTCAGCGCCACTTCTGACACATTTTCCGAGAGATGGAGCAGGAGAAAAAGAGAGAGGACGGTCTTTTATGATACTTCGGTGGTCTGTAGACACACTGGGGACAGATATTGATGTTTAAAAGACATGGAAAAGTGCATTTTGCATAATAGGTGACCTTTAAGGATGACAAGTTATTCAAATCCTGAGTTTTCATCGAACAACCTTGCCGTGGCGTGGCGGCCTTTTTAGGCCATTCGCCATGAAACAGGAAGTTGTTGTAACTCCACTGTACATGGTCCAATCTGCCCCAGATTTCTCAGACATGATAAGGGTCCAGGCCTGACGAAATTAACATGTCAATATTGAGTCACACTCATAGCGCCCCCTACTGGCAACAGGAAATGATATGTTTTATATTTTGATGTACTCCTCCGAGCAGGTTGACCAGATGCACCTCAAATGTGGTTGGAAAAGCCTCAAAACCTCGATGACACTACACACACATATTTCGCATCATATGTTCATCAGAGAGTCCTTGTTCCTCTCCTAAAAAATCTCAGCGATAAAATTCACGGTTTTTGTCAGAAAAGTACTTTGATGACATGTATGTCTCTGGTTAACTCCTATTATAAGCTGTCTGACTGAGTGTACTTAGCAGTGGCCATCACCTTTGATTGCTGCTAGACAGACAGGTGATTCACATTAGCCAATCAGGGCAGGCTGACTAACACACACACACACACACACACACACACACACACACACACACACACACTGTATTTACTGTGTAACGGACATTTCAGTGAGCCAGCTTGCTCTAAACCAGGGCTTCAATGGATCAGGGCCATAATTATTGTTATTAATTACACCTGTGTATAAAAGCCCCCAACTCTCATTGTATGATAACAGGAAACTAGTGATTCACCTAGTTTTTCAAAATAAAAGCCCCCAGCTCTTACTGTATGTTAACAGGAAACTATGCTGTTTTGTTCAAAATCAGTCTAACCTGTCTTAAGATGTTTTCTGCCCCTCCCCACTCCACTCCTCACGGCCCCCCATGAGATGAGGAGGACATGACAAACATTATATATCAGCGTATACAGTAATAAGAGGAGTTCCTCGTCTCCCCTCAAATTCACATAAGCCAATCACAGCAAATTTAGGCATTTTCAAAACTATGTTAACATTATATATCAGCGAATTGGCCTACAGATAGACCTCACTATGAACCTCAGACAGTCTGAATCTGCTGCTGGTTTTTTGATGCCTGTCGGTTTTTGTTTGGAGACTTCAGCTTCATTATTAAAGCTCGCTTTTATTTATATTTATCTTTCTGCCTGGTCACTCTGCGTTTGGGTCCACCCTTTAAACACCCTGACAATATTAAGTCATAATTATGAGATATTAAGTCATTATTGTTATATATTAAGTCATAATTATGAGATATTAAGTCATTATTGTTATATATTAAGTCATAATCATGAGATATAAAGTCATTATTATTTAATATTAAGTCATAATCATGAGATTGTGCTCAGAAACATCCGAGATATTGATCTGTTGATTGACAGCCAGATGAACCAATCGGTTGGTGTTCCAGCCTCACTTAAACAGTGGGCGGGACTGAAACAAATATTCACAGCTTCAGATCAATTTCAAAATAAAAGGCAGAGACTGAAACATGAGTTGATATGAATAAAGAAAGCAGCAGAGCTGAAGACATCCTGCAGCTTTCTGAAGGACTCATTCAATTCCAACAACACAGAAACATGATGTCAGTGAACCGAGTGAGACACAGTCAGTTAAACAAGCAGCAGTTAACAAGGAGACAACACACTGAAACACTAAAATATCATCCAGCACCATTTATGATCAGCACTGTTCCTTCCTCAATGATTGATTACTGAATAACAGAATGGACAGATTCATCAAATATTAATATAATGGTTAGTTACAGCTGTAGTTCAGTCTCCTCTGAACGACTCTCTGCTGATGTCAACACATTTACTTGGAAATGATAAGAACACTCTGACAGCATTAATCTGACAGCAACATCTCAGCCTGCCCTGGTTGTCACGGTAACAGAAACCACAGTCCTATAATTAGTAATCTGTCAGCAGCTTCTTATCAACATATCAGTTCCACAGAAATGTAGTTCAGAGAAGTATAGATATCATGTGTAAAACTACAGAGAAGTAAGTGATGAGTGAAGCTGCAGGACAGAACACACAGAGCAGACAGACGGTCTACCTGGACATCATGGATCACCTGTTGGTGCTGCTGCTGCTGCTGTGGAGCTCAGGTAGGACTCTGCTTTAAACATCATGTGTTATTATTCACACTTTTTTATACATATATTTCATTTACATTCATATTTTTTTCCACTCTGAGTATGAGCTCTTACCATCTGGCAGATGATACAGAGTCCCTCGATGCAAACTGAACGGTTTTAAGAACTCGTTTGTTTAAATAATGTTTCTTGAGGCTGAGGGTTGTGCGATAGCGTCATGGTATTTTCTATTTTTATCTTCTATTTATTATGTTTTTATATAGATCTTGTGTAATATGAGTAATGTGCAACATACAGCATGTTGTTTGTGGTTTACATTGTTTGTGTTTCTCTGTATACATGTGGATTGTTGTTTGTTTCTATTTATTGATGCTGCTGTGGAGGCAGCTGATGGTGAGCAGCACTGAGTCCAAAAGAAATTTCCTCAAAGGGACAATAAAGTGTATCGTATCGTAAGAGGAGAGGAGAGGAGGAGAGAGGAGGGGAGAGGAGAGGAGAGGAGAGGAGAGGAGAGGAGAGGAGAGGAGAGGAGAGGAGAGGAGAGGAGAGGAAGAACAACATAAGCGATTGATTTCTGTATTGCAATTAGTGCTGTCAAAGTTAATGTGATTTCCAATATTAAATATATACATACATTTGCATAAAGCAGCATATTTTTTCACTCCCATGTTGATAAGAGGATTAAATACTTGACAAATCTCCCTTTAAGGTACAATCTGAACAGATAAAAAATGTAAGATAAATTTGTGATTAATCGTGATTAATCATGGACAATCATGTGATTAATCCTGATTAAATATTTGAATTGATTGACAGCACTAATTTAAAGGAAAAAGGTGCGTCCCTACGCAGCTGAATATTCAGCGTATAGGGCGAGCCGACACTGATCACCCCCCCACACACATCACATCACAGCAGCTCCACACTGAAAGGAAGAAAAAACAAAAAGGGAACATGGATGCTGTAAAATCGTACACATTGAAGTTATAATTAGGAAAGTCAATCAATTAAAATAGTTAATCACGATTAATCACAAATTAATGGCATATTTTTTTATCTGTTCAGAATGTACCTTAAAGGGAGATTTGTCAAGTGTTTAATACTCTTATCAACATGGGAGTGGACAAATATGCTGCTTTTGCAAATATATGTATATATTTATTATTGTAAATCAATTAACAACACAGAACAATGACAGATATTGTCCAGAAACCCTCACAGGTTCTGCATTTAGCATAAAACAATATGCTCAGATCATAACATGGCAAACTGCAGCCCAACAGGCAACAACAGCTGTCAGTGTGTCAGTGTGCTGACTTGACTATGACTTGCCCCAAACTGCATGTGATTATCATAAAGTGGGCATGTCTGTAAAGGGGAGACTCGTGGGTACCCATAGAACCCATTTACATTCACATATCTGGAGGTCAGAGGTCAAGGGACCCCTTTGAAAGTGGACATGCCTTTTCCTTATGTTTTCTAGTTTCATATGATACCAGTATCTTTACTCTAGCTTTGAAACTGAGCTGCTACAACCTAAAAATCACAAGTTGTTTTCATGTATTAAAGAAATTAATGGCATTAAAACATATTTGCCTTAACGCATTAACTTTGACAGCCATGGTTATAATCTTTCATACGTGATGCTGTTTGTAAGCTGCTCTGATTGATATCAGCCTCAGTGTTTCCTGTTCACTCTCCGACAGACAGATCGGAGCTGCATTAAGTTACTGCTGATGATAACACAACATTTCCTGCTGCTGCTGCTTCACATTAAAACAACCTCAACTAGACAAACACAGTGAGACTTTTATTGTGAAGCAGCCACAGGAAACCCAACATATTCATCACTGAGGTCAAAAACGGGAGAGACCATAGACATGTAGATACACATGTATACAGAGACATTCATAAATAGACATTTATACATAGACATGTATACATAGACATATATATACATAGACATTTATACATAGACATAATGTTCATATCTAACATAATATCGTGTTTAAAAAATGAAATGTAAGATAAGTATTTAAAACGATGTGTCTAATATTGCACCAATTATTATCACCATTATTTCAGTAAATTCAGATCATAACTGTACTTATGGTCCTGGGGAGATAAGGTGTCCAATTCAGAGACCTTAACATGGGGTCCAAAACTCCAAGTGGGGACTCAAAACCTTTCCCTTTGGGGCCCGTCCTTGGGTCCTAAAAATCAGGGAAAGGGCTCTAAATTAACTAAACTTTACGATGATCGAGGGGGCTGAAAACTGGAGCTCTGGCCCTTTCCCCCTCGGAGTTATGATAATTCAAAGTTTTCTCAATTTTCTGCGCTCTCAGCACGACCCTTCATCTGTCCACCAGATGGCAGGCTCTTTGGGTGTTGCCATTGGACGGGGTTGCCCAATGACAATACCTTAATCCCTCGGGTAATGCCATCGGACACCGCCCACCATCCCGACAACATTTGTCCACTTCGCATCCCTTACCGCTGGGTCTTGGGTATGCCAAGTGAACAGAGGCTATATCTTCAAAAGGCCTTGCGCTAGGAGAATGAAACTTCATCAGTAACACCCTTTCCCACAGATAAATAAATGCTGCAAAAATGAAGAAGATCAGAAAAATTTATTAAATTTATTAAATTTTATTTTTAAATTTATTTTTTACCTACTGCAGCTTTAATGTAAAAACATGAAGAAAAGAGAAACGTCATAACATTGAACTGTAATGTACTAGGATGCTGAAATTTTGGCTGTGACACCCTCTCACACACACGAATGGTCTTTGTAAAGATGAAGAAGATTGGAACAAGTGCATGTTTGCCACACTTGAAATTATTTCCAACTTTTGGCACGTAGTGTCTAATCTGGTTCCCAAGTGTCTAGATCAGGAGCGTCAAACTCAACTTCATCCCGGGCCACATCAGCACTATGGTTGCCCTCAAAGGGCCGGTTGTAACTGTAAGACTATACAAATATATCTACTCTTCATCATATTACATAATTGCCTCTGCATTCGATTATCATTGGTTTTAGTAATAACTTAATTAATAACTAGCTCTGAAAGCAGCAGTCTAGGAAAAATAATTGCAAGCAGATATTCAAGTGTACAACTATTGTACAATTTATTTAAAAAATGAGTTCAGTAACAAAAACACATGCTTGTGCATCGATATATATGCATGTACGTAGACAGAAATATACTGAATATGGGCACACACACTCACATTTCTATGTGTTATTATAACATAGATCCCATGAATTTATGAGATTAAGAAACCCTCATCATTACTCATCCGTCAAAGATCTAAATTTTCAAGTGAATAATAAAGTTCTTTTTTTTTACCATCACAAATATTATCAAGCACAATTTATTACATTAACTTTGTTTGTCTTTTTGGTCGCAGTTGAGAGGGGCAGAACTATGGTGCAACAAATAAATGTGCTGTGATCTAACGTGCAGTCTGTGGCATATAAACTGTTTGTGTTGCAACAGCTAATCGGCTGAGATCATTTGTGGTAGATAACAGTGATGTGGCATTTAACAAAAACAAGTGACTGCAGTAAACATGTGGCTGCATGAACACACACACATATGAGTACATGAATATACAAAGTAGTATACTAATAAAGTCAAAGTAATAGTAAGGTATGTTTCAGTTTATAATTCTACTGGTCAGGTTCTGGTTGAGGTTACTCAGACATAATGTGGATGAAGTGGGATGTGAGAGTGATGCTGCCTGGCCCTGAACACACCAAGTAGATCTCTACTCACCCCGAGACACCATATTACAAACCATCCTAATCCATGGATCAATCCCTGCACATAACAACAAACACAAAACAAACTAAATGAAAGCACAACCATTAGAATGCACATATATTACATCGTACCTATTCTTGGTTGAAATACATTTCATGATATTGTAAATACCTGAAGGTTTTACCTATTTGTTTTCTGGCCGGACGACTGACGCCGCTTTCCTGAGGTCAGTCCGTCGATGTCAGTAGTAATAGTATGGCGACTTTGCGCGTGCATGTGAAAATGCGCGTGCACGTGAGTGCATGTGTGTGCGTGTGCGCGTGCTTGTGCACGAGTACGTGTCCCCCCTCCACCCCTCCACCCCTCCCTATTGGGGCAATAACAATGTGGTAGTGATAACAGGGATGGGCAATAAAAAAGGGGGTTAGGGTTAAAAAAGGTTTGATTGAGGGGCAATAACAATGCATAGGTATTTGGATGTATCTGGATGTGGTGGTGGTCAAAAGGTCATTGATAGGAGGGGGGGGGGGTGCAATAAAAAAGGGTTAGGGTTAAAAAGTGTTTGATCGTAGTGCAATAAAAAATGCTTGGTGTTGGACGAGTGCAAAGCCTCCTCCATGCCATGAATACAGACGGCTAGAATTTACTCAGAGATGATCCCTCAAACACAACTTTTGACCACACAACAGCAAATGTAAGACATCATTTATGTCTGTATTAAGTGAAGTTCATTTTTTCTCCTCTTCGGCATCGGTGAGTTTTGGTCGTTTTAGTCTGTGGAGCGAAGGCGTGTTGTTGGTGTGGGTAGCATGAAGTAGTTAAATCTCTAGCATGCACCCAGAGCGTGTTTTTGCTAGTGTGCTCATTTAGTTCTTGGTGTTGGAGTTGAGTTTTGTTACGGTAAAAATGATCAGCATGAGCTTTTAGCCGAGCTTATTCCCGTTATGTGGGTGTGCAGGATGAATGTGTTGCTACACGTGTTTGGATCTGGTGTTAACTAGCGTTAATGTCATATTTCTATCATGCAATATTCCCACAAAACAATTTTTTAATTTTTCAACATACTATACTATGATTTTTTTATGTTTTGACATACTATACTATGACTTTTTTTATGTTTTGACATACTATACTATGACTTTTATTTATTTATTTGACATACTATACTATGACTTTTATTTACTTATTTGACACACTATACTATGACTTTTATTTATTTATTTGACATACTATATTACGACTTTTTGTTTATTTATTTGACATACTATACTATGACTTTTATTTATTTATTTGACACACTATATTATGACTTTTATTTATTTGTTTGACATACTATATTACGACTTTTTGTTTATTTATTTGACATACTATACTATGACTTTTATTTATTTATTTGACATACTATACTATGACTTTTATTTATTTATTTGACACACTATACTATGACTTTTATTTATTTATTTGACATACTATAACTTTAACTATAGACAGACACACTGCCTCTCTGCTGCCACACATCCTCAGTATGGTGGCTATTGTATTGTATTCATATCCATATTCATATGCACTATTTGCACTATTTGCACTACAAATGGCACAATGACACTTCACTTCTGTACTTATGTTATCTTATTTTTATTTTATTTCACTTTATATTCGTTTGTATCTCTTTTTAAGGTGTATTGGTGTTGGACTTGTTATTTAAGCTACTGGATGCCTAAATTTCCTTCGGGATCCATAAAGTATCTATCTATCTATCTACTATACTATGACTTTTATTTATTTATTTGACATACTATACTATGACTTTTATTTATTTATTTGCCACACTATACTATGTCTTTTATTTATTTATTTGACATACTATACTACGACTTTTATTTATTTTTTGACATACTATACTATGACTTTTATTTATTTTTTGACATACTATACTATGACTTACTAATTTATTTGACATAATATACTACCATTTTAATTTATTTATTTGACATACTATACTATGACTTTTATTTATTTATTTGACATATTATACTTTGACTTTTATTTATTTATTTGACATACTATAACTTTAACTATAGACAGACACACTGCCTCTTTGCTGCCACACATCCTCAGTATGGTGGCTATTGTATTGTATTCATATCCATATTCATATGCACTATTTGCACTATTTGCACTACAAATGGCACAATGACACTTCACTGCTGTACTTATGTTATCTTATTTTTATTTTATTTCACTTTATATTCGATTGTATCTCTTTTTAAGGTGTATTGGTGTTGGACTTGTTATTTAAGCTACTGGATGCCTAAATTTCCTTCGGGATCAATAAAGTATCTATCTATCTATCTACTATACTATGACTTTTATTTATTTATTTGACATACTATACTATGACTTTTATTTATTTATTTGACATATTATACTTTGACTTTTATTTATTTATTTGACATACTATACTATGACTTTTATTTATTTATTTGACATACTATACTATGACTTTTATTTATTTATTTGACATACTATACTATGACTTTTATTTATTTATTTGACATACTATATTACAACTTTTATTTATTTATTTGACATACTATATTACGACTTTTGTTTATTTATTTGACATACTATACTATGACTTTTATCTGTTTTTTGACATACTATACCATGACTTACTAATTTATTTGACATACTATACTATGACTTTTATTTATATATTTGACATACTATATTACGACTTTTTTTATTTATTTGACATACTATACTATGACTTTTATTTATTTGACATACTATACTATGACTTTTATTTATTTATTTGACATACTATACTTTGACTTTTATTTATTTATTTGACATACTATACTATGACTTTTATTTATTTGACATACTATACTATGACTTTTATTTATTTGACATACTATACTATGACTTTTATTTATTTTACATACTATACTATGACTTACTAATTTATTTGACATACTATACTATGACTTTTATTTATTTATTTGACACACTATACTATGACTTTTATTTATTTATTTGACATACTATAACTTTAACTATAGACAGACACACTGCCTCTTTGCTGCCACACATCCTCAGTATGGTGGCTATTGTATTGTATTCATATCCATATTCATATGCACTATTTGCACTATTTGCACTACAAATGGCACAATGACACTTCACTGCTGTACTTATGTTATCTTATTTTTATTTTATTTCCCTTTATATTCGATTGTATCTCTTTTTAAGGTGTATTGGTGTTGGACTTGTTATTTAAGCTACTGGATGCCTAAATTTCCTTCGGGATCAATAAAGTATCTATCTATCTATCTATCTATCTATCTATCTATCTATCTATCTATCTATCTATCTATCTATCTATCTATCTACTATACTATGACTTTATTTATTTATTTGACATACTATACTATGACTTTTATTTTATTTATTTGACACACTATACTATGACTTTTATTTATTTACACTCAAACTAACCTTAGTAAGCTATCTTTATTTAGTTAGCTGATAGTTAGCAAACTAACCTTAGCAAGTTATCTTCATTTAGTTAGCTGTTAGCTAGTTAAAGTGGTCTTTAGCTAACTAGACATATTCATCTGATTAGCTTTAGCTAACATAGCCAGTTGGGCTGAACATTTAAAAAATATATATCAAGCTTTGATTTTTCTTACTAATATTGTGATTTAAATAGATTATTTTCTATAAATCAATCTCCTGTTTTTCTGCTGATTTGATGGTCTAACGTTACACAGTTACAGTGTTAGAAAGTACATTTACTCAAGTGCTAGATTTTTAAGTACTTTAGTATTTTCCTTTCATGCCACTTTATACTTCTACTCCAGAACATTTATACTTCTACTCCAGTACATTTATACTTCTACTCCAGAACATTTCAGAGGGAGAAGTTGTACTTTTATTCCATTTATCTGCATTTACGCTCTACATTTATCTGACAGCTTCAGTTAGTTACTTTACAAACATATGAAAATGCACAGCTGAAACGATTAGTCGATTAACTTATTAATCGATTGACTGAAATTAATTGGCACCTATTTTTGATTATGTCATTTTTTAAGCAAAATCATTTCATGTTTCCAGCTTCACAAATGTGACGATTTGCTGCTTTTCCTTTTTAATTATTTTATTATACATAGATCTATTTAATGATATAATATGTCATAATATAACATTCACAGGGGACATTTTCTTTCTTTTAATACTTAAAGTGCATTTTTCCTGATTTTACTTACATGCTTTTACTGAAGAAACATTTTCAATGCAAGACTTTTACTTGTAACAGAGTATTTTTACAGTGTGGTATTATTACATTTATTTAGGATCTGAATACTTCCTCCAACACTGCACAGTTGTCAACACAATACATTTTTATTAATAATCACAAACTTGCTTTGTAAGTAACCTGAGGTAGTTTTTAACAAACAAAAGATAATTTTAGCTGTCATTCATATGATATCACATTAGTGGTTTACTTCATGAATCGAAGATATTCTGTGTTTAAAGTAAACAGCTTGTTTAAGGTGAGACAGCTCAGTCTGTGTTCAACTTTATTGGTATATTTAGTTGTAACAGTTTGACTCTGATCAATAAATGTCAGGTTGTCCTGTATAAAGTTAATAATGAATATCACTGAGGTGTTTCTTCAGCTGATAATCATAATTCAGATTGATACTTGGAGCAGTTCTGTTTTCACTCTCTGATCAGCATCACAGTGTTCATGTTGTTGAGTCTAATTGTCTGATAAATGTTAGTTGTCACACCTACAGTACAGGTACTTATGGCTGAAACCTTGTCTACGTACAGTGCAGTTAAATAACACATGGCAGGTGTGTTTTTGTTAAAAACAGCAAGAATGTGATGAAGCTGCAGGTGTTGGGAGTTCTTGTTTTTCATCTGTGCTCGTTGTGTTTTTAATGCAGTCGGTTTCTTTGCTTCATGGTGTGAATAGTTGACCTCATATCAGTAACACTTGTTATGTGAATACAGACAGTAGAAACGGGTTTATCAAGAAAATCACGTTGAAGAAATGTTAAATCTAATCTTTCCTCTGTGACAGGACTACATATATGTAGAGACTGTGATCAGTACAGGTTGTAATATTAATATTTTACACTAGTGGCCAGTTAGTTCAGGATTTGCACAATTCTTTTTAAAATGTTTTACTGATTTAATTTTAGGTGTTTAAACTCTGTGTTCTTCTCAGCAGCTCAGATGTGGAGGAAGAGGAGCTGATGGTGGAAACACTCGAGGATATTGTTATCATTCAGTTTTCCCTAACATAGTTACTTTTTGAATGACATATAAACATTTAAACTTTATACTGCATGATCATCTTCTCAGTCAGGCTAGGCATTATCTGTTGAGACTGTTTCTTTAGTCAATCTGAAACGTGAGTGTGACACGAAAATAAAAATACATTATTGTTAAAGTTACTCATTAATGATAAGCTTCTACTAATTCTGAAATACTGACGTGAAATTCAATAAACTAGTAACTTAATCATTTGACTAGTAAAGAATTTGGGATTATATTTAGAAATCCAGGTTACTGGATATTAATTAAGTTTTTTCTCTTTTTGTAAAAATAAAAAAGCTGAAACATGAAATAGTGGAAGAAACATACAAATACAACTAATAGGTAATAATATAATAAATTTCAAACTGTAGGTTCTTGTACTAATTGAGCAAGGAAGATGTGGCATTTCTGGCTACTATGTTTAGATCATGAAAAAGACTTGCAACTCAGAAATGTTTTTATTGTGCAACAGAAATTATATTTTTTCTTCCAGATGTTCAGAAAAATCTTAGTCATATAATTCTGAAAAAACAACAACTATAAAAGCACATTGCTATTTAACTAAAACTCATTTATTGACATGATTTAAACATAAAAATGAGTTTTAGTCACTTTGGTAGCCAATCGAGTGCATGAAAAAGCACCCGGGACTGAGGTTGAGATGCTCTGACAGACAGGAAAGTGAGCAGGACTATCCTGTTGGAGTTGAGGCTTCCATAGGAGCAGTTTCAGCTGGAAAGCTGTGATCGCGTCGTACATCCCCGTTATGACATGTTTGCGGCCCTTCAGCCTCTGGTTCAGTTGGGCCAGATGCTCCGTTATGTCAGACAACATGGCAAAATCACACAGCCAGTTTGGATCTGACAGTTCGAGCAAGAGTTTTCCTTTACTTTGCATGAACAGAGCAATTTCATCTGGAAGCTCAAAAGAATCTCTTGAGGACGGCGCTCCTACTCAGCCACCTTACTTCTGTATGGTACAGCACATCTCCTTGTTCCGTGCCCACCTCCTTCACAAATAGTTGGACCTGACGGTGATTCAGGCCCCGCGCCCGAATGAAGTTCACCGTTTTCGTGACTGTGGTCATTACGTTATCCGGTTCCAGAATCTTGCCACACAGAGCTTCTTGGTGGATAATGCAATGGTAAGCTGTCAGAGGTGTGTGGCAGTTACTTTTTTGCATTTTCTCTTTCACCGGTCCAACCGAGCCAGTTCTCTCGCCACACATTGCAGGTGCTCCATCGGTAGTAAACCCCACCAACTTTTCCCAGGGTTATTTCATTTTACTTACAGACTTCTCCACCACATTGAAGATGTCCCTCCCCGTCATCGTCCCGTTCATGGTGACCACATCCAGGAGCTCCTCGCTGACAGAGAAGTCCGCCTTCACGCCTCTTAAAAACATGGCTAGCTGCGCCGTATCAGTACTATCAGTGCTTTCGTCAACAGCTAATGAAAAGCCAGATAACTGCGTGCTTCCTCAGCCAGCTGTGTTGTCAGATTTCCCGCTAGCTCCCTGACTCGGTCTGCGATAGTGATTCTTGACAAGCTGACATTGTTAAAAGCCTGTTTCTGGTCAGGGCTCACCTGCTCACATACCTTCAGCATACACTGCTTTAAAAGTGCGTCTTCTGGAAAACACTTTGAAGATCGGGCAATTTCTTCAGCCACAATAAAGCTGGCTTTCACTGCTGCATCATTTTTTGCTGCAACATATTCTGTTGAGAATGCAGACTGCCTTTATTTCTTGGACTTTTTGTTGCTTTTCTTGGTGGCTAAGGTTAGCATACTTAGCTCTGTGTTTGGTGTCGAAGTGCCGCCTTAAATTGTATTCCTTGGATACTGCCACTGCCTCGTGGCAAAGAAGACATACCGGCTTGTCTCCATTAAGCAAAAACATGTATTCACTTTCCCATCTCTCATTAAATTGCCTTCCCTCTGGATCAACTTTTATTTTCTTGGACATTTTGGCGACCACATCACTCTGCTAGAGTGCCGCTGCTGGAAAAGGCTGATATTGAGACGCTTCAGTGCGCAGGTAACAAAATCGAGATGCATTGCGGGACATGTAGTTTATGGACACCGTACTTCTGTAAAGCGGCATAGAATTGTATGATAAGCAAATTATATTCTTTGCAAGCTCTCGCGGGCCACATTAAATGAGGTGCCGGGCCGGATTCGACACCTCATCTTGGGTTTGGCACATGTGGTTTAGATACATGAAACTCAGTTATTCATCATGAAAATGACTCCATCTTCACACCTCTAAAGTGTGTTAGCGGTGTCAAGTCTGAGACCCCTTGATGAGAATGGGTGATTTTAGACCAAGTTTATTTCTAGAGCTTCTGGGGTGCTGAAACTGAAATATGTTGATCTCCACTCATTCTAGAGCAATACTGTGGTGGTTTCACATCTCTATGTATTTTGTACACTCTGGGGGAAGATGTCTATTTAAAATTACATATGAATGGGGGTTGAAATTAGGGAAAATCCAAATATAAATGTAAATGTAAAAAAAAAAAAAATTAAAAAAGTTTAAAAACAGACAAACAATAAAAATTTCGAAAAATGTAAAAAAATAAATAAATAAAAAAGGTGTAAAAAAAAGGTCAAAGTATAGAATTTCCTAAAAAAGTAAAAAATTAAAAATAAATAAAAAAGATTTTAAAAAAAGTCAGAATATAGTACTTCATAAAAAAGTAAAAATAATAAAAAATAAAATTTTTAAAAAAAAGTTAAAGTATAGTATGTCCTAAAAAAGTTTAAAAAAAAAATAATAATTTATATTAATATTTATATACATTGTAAGTTTTAAAAAAAAGTAAAAAAGGCAAAATATAGTATGTCATTAAGAACAAAAAAAAAATATATATATATATTAAAAAAAGTCAAAGTATAGTATGTCCTTAAAATGTAAAGAACAATAAAACATAAATAAAAAATAAATAAAAAGGTGAAAAAAAAGGTCAAAGTACTGTATTTCCTAAAAGAGTAAAAAAAAAAAAATTTAAAAAAAATTAAAAAAAGTTTTAAAAAGTTAGTATAGATTATATTTATCTATAGTTAGTTTTAAAAAAAAGTCAAAGTATAGTATGTCCTAAAAAAGTTAAAAAAAAATAAAATAATTTATATTTATATTTATATACATAGTAAGTTTTAAAAAAAAGGCAAAATATAGTATGTCATTAAGAACTAAAAAAAAAAAAAAGTATAAAAAAGTCTAAATATAGTCTGTCCTAAAAATGGCAAAAAAATAAATAAATAAAAAAAGATTTTAAAAAAATGTTAAAAAGTCATAATATAGTATTGCAAGTTTATATATATAGTTAGTATAGATTATATTTATATATATAGTTAGTTTTAAAAAAAGTCAAAGTATAGTATGTCCTAAAAAAGTTAAAAAAAAATAAAATAATTTATATTAATATTTATATACATAGTAAGTTTTAAAAAAAGACAAAAAAGGCAAAATACAGTATGTCATTAAGAACTAAAAAAAAAAAAAAAGTATGAAAAAGTCTAAATATAGTCTGTCCTAAAAATGAAAAAAAAAATAAATAAATAAAAAAAGATTTAAAATTTTTTTTAAAAAGTCATAATATAGTATTGCAAGTTTATATATATAGTTAGTATAGATTATATTTATATATATAGTTAGTTTTAAAAAAAAGGCAAAATTGGCAAAATATAGTATGTCATTAAAGGGGCTATATGTAAGAATCAGAAATTGCTTGTTCACAGCGACACCTGTGGCCGCAATGTCAACGAAAGTCAGCGTCCTGTTGCTCGCGCTCGCGCTTGTGCTCGCGCTACATTGACATGAACGAGCACCGGTCTAAACAGTGAGGCGACACACGTCAGCTAACACACAATATCACTCTATATTTCACCTGCTTGGCAGTAATGTTAGCTGACCAGACTAAGGTCTCTCCATGAATCAATGCTGATTCTAGTGCTGGCTTTTCCCTTCTCAGCGTGCCGACCGCGGAGGGAACGGGGGGGGAGACACCGACACCCGGTCGGGACGATAACTCGCTGCGGCCCCGTCACTTCACAAGACACGGGAAACCTCTGTTGGTCTGGAGGAGCTGCAGCAGTTATTTCTGCAAAAACGTCCACTGCATATTCACTAGATATTCTCAGAGCTAAACTAACTCTTCTGCATTGTGCGCGCGTGCACGTGGAGTTGGAGCGAGCCGAGCGGGTGAGAGCGAGCGCGGTGTGCAAGCAGGCAGCAGGAGCAGCGCGTACCCACACGCCTGCGCGCATGGGATTCCGACCCGTTATGATTTATGCGCGTGATAAGTTACAAATAGTCCCTTTAAGGTCTAAAAAAAAAAAGTCTAAATGTAGTATGTCCTTAAAATGTAAAAAACAATAAAACATAAATAAAAAATAAATAAAAAGGTTTTAAAAAAAAGGTCAAAGTACAGTATGTCCTTAAAATGTAAAAAAAAAAAAAAAAAAAAAGTATGGTATGTCCTAAAAAATAAAAAATAAATAAATAAATACATTAACATTTAAAAAAAATGTTAAAAAGTCATAATATAGTATTGTAAGTTTATATATCTAGTTAGTTTAGATTATATTTATATATAAAGTAAGTTTTAAAAAAGTCCTTAAAATGTAAAAAAAAAAAAATTTAAAAAAGTCAAAATATAGTATGTCCTAAAAATGTAAAAAAAAAAAAAAAGATAAAAAAAAAGCGGTTAAAAAAAATCAAAGTATAGTATGTCCTTAAAATGTAAAAAACAATAAAACATAAATAAAAAATAAATAAAAAGGTTTAACAAACGGTCAAAGTACAGTATGTCCATAAAAAGTAAAATAAAAATTAAGTATAGTATGTTGTAAAAATGTAAAAAAAAAAAAAAACAATAAAAAAAGATTTTAAAAAAATGTAAAAAAGTCATAATATAGTATTGTAAGTTTATATATATATAGTTAGTTTAGATGATATTTATATATATAGTAAGTTTAAAAAAAAGGCAGTTAACACTGTTCAGAGCTACAGTTAACACTGTTCACACCTACAGTTAACACTGTTCAGAGCTACAGTTAACACTGTTCACACCTACAGTTAATACTGTTCACACCTACAGATAACTATGTTCACACCTACAGTTAACACTGTTCACACCTACAGTTAACTATGTTCAGAGCTACAGTTAACACTGTTCACACCTACAGTTAACACTGTTCACACCTACAGTTAACACTGTTCACATCTACAGTTAATACTGTTCACAGCTACAGTTAACTATGTTCAGAGCTACAGTTAACACTGTTCACACCTACAGTTAACTATGTTCAGAGCTACAGTTAACACTGTTCACACCTACAGTTAACACTGTTCACACCTACAGTTAACTATGTTCACACCTACAGTTAACACTGTTCACACCTACAGATAACTATGTTCACACCTACAGTTAACACTGTTCACACCTACAGTTAACGCTGTTCACACCTACAGTTAACACTGTTCACACCTACAGTTAACTATGTTCAGAGCTACAATTAACACAGATATTAACTAGATGGTGAATCAGAAAACAACTAAAATATAAAACGTTTAATCTGTGATCTGTCTTCACTCCGGTATAAAACTTCAGGGATGTTGAGAGGTAAAGTTATCAGATCAGTCCGATCGCCGCAGCGTCCAATCAGTAACTGATATCCAATAAGGGGGCGTGTCTATCAGCAGCAGCATCCAATCAGTAACTGATATCCAATAAGGGGGCGTGTATATCAGCAGCAGCGTCCAATCAGTAACTGATATCCAATAAGGGGGCGTGTCTATCAGCAGCAGCGTCCAATCAGTAACTGATATCCAATAAGGGGGCGTGTCTATCAGCAGCAGCATCCAATCAGTAACTGATATCCAATAAGGGGGCGTGTATATCAGCAGCAGCGTCCAATCAGTAACTGATATCCAATAAGGGGGCGTGTATATCAGCAGCAGCGTCCAATCAGTAACTGATATCCAATAAGGGGGCGTGTCTATCAGCAGCAGCGTCCAATCAGTAACTGATATCCAATAAGTTGGCGTGTGGGTCGGTAAAAGACTTCCGTGAAGGCTGCTCTCGTGTATCCTCGCTCCTCGCTCATCGCTCCTCAGAGATCCCTCCTCGATCCTCGATCCTCGCTCCTCCGTGCAGTAATAAGAGCTTTGGGACGGTCTTCAAGAAGGTGCACACGAACAACTTCCGGTTCAAGCGAGGAGCGGGAAACGACAAATAAGAGCTTTGGGATGTACCCCAAGTCATGGGCGGCGCCAGGGAGGGGCTTGGTGGTGCTGTAGCTCCCCCTGGGATAGCCATAGCTCCCCTTCAGCACCCCCAAGAAATTTCTGTGGTTAATATATTTTTTGGCTGGACCGCAGAGGGCCAGCCCTACAAACGCAAAAGTCTGTCCCTGACTGAGTGATGAAGTTACAGGATTGGTCGGCCGACTGCTGGAGCTTCCTCATTGGTCGTTGATCTTTCAAAATGAAAAGGCGGAGAACAGTTCTGTGTTTACGTTTTCTGGGGAGCGTGTCAGCGGTTCAATGTAACATTACATAGTGCTGTTGTTGTGCATGTGTTATTGTTTTTGTTCGTTTAAGTTACGTTATGTTCGCAAATTTTCTCCTCGCTTTCCTCCATTTCCTCCATGAACTGACTATCTAGCAGCCTCACGTCACTACTGCGGTATGAACCCAAAATAAACAGACAGTGCTGTGATTTAATTGCAATAAATAGATCAAAATAATGCCGAAATAACAACATAATGATGTCGATTTGTAAAAAGTCTGAATTCATTCTTTGTCAAGTCTGTCCGCAACACAACAAGCAAACAACTTTTAAAATGCTTGTTTTCTGAACGGAGTTCGGATCGATCAGTGGCAGGCTATGATAACACCAGCTACTCAATCTACACTCAACATAACGTCATCTAGGCATAAATACGGCAGCGACGTTGTTGTAACCGGATCAAAGTCTGCCGAAATAACTACATAATGATGCTGATTAGTAAAAAGTCTGAATTCATGCTTTGTCGGGTCTGTTACCATGACGACAGGCCAACAACTTTTAAAATGCTTGTTTTCTGAATGGAGCTCGGATCGATCAGTGGCAGGTTATGATAACATTGCAGCTGCTCCATTAACACTCCATCTAGGAATAAATACAGCAACAACAACGTCAGTGATGACAGCGGGAATATCTCAACAGTGAGAAACTTTCACAACGTTTGTATATATTGTTACACACCACTTATATGATGCACAGACTTTTGATACACATGCTTTCATAAAAAACTGAAATACTTTTAACCTTACATACTGTAGGTCATGCTAATACCTTTTCACCTTGTATAAAATGTATAATATACTGACTAGTAAATGTTACCATTTACTATTTCTGAATGCCATTTGCTTCATTATAAGTTGGCTTTCAATCAAACATTAAGATATAAGTGAAAAAAACTGTTCACAAAACATTATAGATATGACCACTGACTATTTGTATAACAATTTAGCTACAAATTCACAGACTTGACCATACGGTCCAGCCATATACTCGGTTTTGACCGAGTCTTGTTTTATGTGTGAATAGTCTTAATTATAATTTGAACCATTAGTAAAGAAATACATTTTTAAAAGTTTATTTTTAGACTAAAAACATAAAGCCGAACAGGTGATCTGTTTCGCCCAATGGGCGCAGCGTTGTGAAGACGTTTAATGGTAAGTGCATGATTTTTCCCTCTGTTGTCTATTATAAATTTAATTAATTTGGTGGTTGAAGAAGCACAAATTGTGTCTCCTTATAGTTATCTCTATGTGATGCTCCTTCATGTAACATTAGGAATACTGCTGATTCATTAGACTAAGTGTTGGTAACTGGCTGCGTGATTTTGTGATCTCAGCATGTGAGGCTGAAATGTGCACAAATACGTGTCTATTGCTCTCTGTTGCGTGCTGTTGTTTGCTGCTGCTTGTGTACACGGCATGTCCGTGGCATAGTTGTGTGAAGTTTTATATTCAGCGGAACGGGTACTGCGCGCGTGCGCGTGTACGCGCGTGTGTTTACGTGGACCTGGGGTGTTCAGATATGACCGACATGAAATCCCCGATTTTCAAAGCACCTTCTCTGAAGAGTCGAGCAACCCCATAGCACCAGCAAAAGAAAATCTCTGGCGCCGCCACTGCCCCAAGTATATATTTCTTTGGGAGATTTCATGACTCGCTGGGCGCGCTTACCCAGAATGCCCGCTCCTACTCTGCCTCTGTTTGGCTATACCCTTCCAGACGTTCCAGGCGTCTGCTAAATGCTAACATTAGCCTAGCTATAATGCTAACCAGCGTAATGAACTAGAAAGGCCCAAATATTGGCAGTTTAACGAAAATTGATGGTGAATCAAAGTGACTTAATAATGAAATAGCATACGAAAATTGTAAAAAAAAACGTACCGTTGTTGGTTTGTAGTGGCCAAACGGCGGTACTACAACTTCCGTGTTCGTCACGTGATGCCATTGGGCCGATTTTTAAACGCTTTTTTTTCTACAAAAGAACCTAGATATTGCTACTGATGGACAATACACACCAAGTCACCAGTTGTGACAAACATTATTGTGTGATTAGTTGAAAAATCACACAAAATACCAGTTTTGTAGTGTTATTTTGTGTACAATTTATTTTTTAAATTGGCAAGTTCCTGAGAAATAAAAAGGCAGCCAGCCAAGAATAAATTATTTATATAACAGGCAGCATTTTTATTTTTTGTATAACTTGAACTTGTTATTCTTGAAGTCACTGAGAATTGAGAAATACTAAACACTTTTTAGTAAAATGTGTTTATTTGAAAGTTAAGTTAAGCATGAATAAATGTTACCTTTTGCCTTTGTGTTTACATTCTTTGATTTAACTTTTTCAAATATAAAAACTCCATAATTTTATACACACTTTATTCTGCTTTCATGACATAATTTACCACACCGCCTTTGTTAGTGCACAGCGGACTGGAGTAGATCCTGAAATTAGCACCGCTATGTACTGAATCCAGAATCGTGAAATACTGAAAGATTCACACCCATGTTGATCTGCATACTGACGACTAAATGAAGGATTCAGTTTGCAGACTGTAAACACTGAAGTATACTCAAGCAAGACGTATCACATGACTGACGGCCGGGCCGGTCTCAAGGCACCCCGCCAGCGGCTCCGTCAAATCTCCAAAAATGTACTTAAAACATTAAATATTTGTGTATTTCTACAGGACTCCAGGCTGAAGAAAATCACAACTCAACAGGTAAATAAAAAAAGAGAAATAAATAAATAAAGTCAAGTCTCAGTTTAATCTTTTCTTAAGCTCACTTTTTTTACTGACGACTCTCTTGTTTCTGTTCAGAGTCTGTCAGGTTGGTGGGAGGAGACAGTCGCTGTGCAGGAACACTGGAGGTGAAACATCAGGGAGACTGGAGACCAGTGAGTTACTCTGACTGGAACCTGAAGACAGCAGCTGCTGCCTGCAGAGCGTTAGACTGTGGCTCTGCTGTTTCTGTAGATAAGAGTTGGTCCTCATGGAGATCTGTGTGGTGGATCAGCTCTGACTGTGTTCAGTCTGGATCTGCTCTGAGAGAGTGTGCAACATCAGGTTCCTCTGACTCCATCCTGGATCTCACCTGCTCAGGTAAGCCCATCAGTGACATCATCTATGACATCATCTGTGACAATAATGTACCCAGGTTGAAACACACAGACACCAGCTAGAATAGTAGCAGACTGTCTCAGCAGCCATGATGGAGTCTGATGATCTGCTGCCTCCGTAAATCAGCTGCTGAATGCACCAAGATGTTTATTCTCTCCCTGGTTTCCCATCCACCCCCCCGCCTCTCCTATTGACCCTCTTCTAGAGTCTGACCCTTAAAGGCTATAACTGATAAGTTAAGAACAGCCTGGTCTCAGGAAATAGGTGAGGGCAAAGATGATTTGACCTGGGAGGCTGTCCTGGTAAGGTCCACCACTCTTCTATCTGTGCCAGGCACGGGCTGATTCAGTGCCAAATGATCCACAGGACACACTGGAACAGCTGACTGCCCAGAGTCAACCCAAATATTGATCCAACATGTATCCGCTGCCACAGAGACCCTGCAAATCTAATTCCTCTGTTTTGGTCCTGTCCCTCCCTAACTACATATTGTGAATCTGTATATAATACACTCTTTCAGGTGGCTCTATCCCTCTTCAGCCTTCACCTGACGCTTCTTTATTCA
>CAKAOJ020000687.1:0-15000 GCA_916701645.2 Sebastolobus alascanus | reverse complement strand
CAATCAGTTCACTCAAATCATCGTTGGAAGCCTCATCAGTCAATATTTCCTTGCCTATTCTTGTGTGATACCTCCACTTCTCATAGACGATTCTGAACCTGCGTTGTACACTCTTAAGCCTTTCCCTTTCAAGTTCTCTTCCTTTCTCGGTCAGGGTTCGGGTTCTTTCACTTCTTCAAAACCCTTCCACTTCTTCTGCAGATTCAGTGTCAGCTTCGGGTTGAGTAGGTGATTTGGCATTTTCACGGCAGGTCTCAGTGCTTGAAACTGACATTTTGAGAACTTGAATGGCTAAAGAATATGTGCAAATATTGAATTGGATTTCTATTAGACTATGTGTACATGTAAGCTACAGCAAGCCTAAATGTGAGAAGCGAGGACTGTTGTTAACTGTATGAAATCCTTGATAACGGTGTGAAGACTATATGGGAAGCCTAATTTTAAATATAGACTTCAATATTGCATCAAGACAACTATATCAACATTTAAAGTTATCTGGATTTCAAGTGGACTTCAATTTTCAAAACAAAAATAAGATTTGAAATCACTTTGGCACAAATATGCAAACAAGCGTTAATTGCAGAGCTAATATGCTTAGAAATGCATTAAATCACTTATCCTTCACATAAGAAAAGGTTTTCATATCAATAGAGTTACCCTTTAAATTTCACTTTAGTTGCCCTTTAAACTTGGTTACTTTCATAAAACTCACAATTTTACAAATCTTAATTTCAACTGATAATGTCCTTTTTCCTTTAATCTTTACAAAAGACTTTCACTCACTAATGGATTCATATTGCTGTTAAACCTCACTTAAGGGATGGAGCTCCCCTTTAAACCTTATAACATGTAACAACCACGAACACCAGCACATTAGATTTATCCCCAAACACATAGGCTAAGCACATTGTGTAAGGTTAATAGACATGAGTCCTTAGTTGCAGTTTCCAAGTTGAACCACTTCTCACACCACTTTAACTTGAAGATTGTGGTAGAGCACTTCTTGGCTTTAGCATGAAAAGTTGCGCTTTTGACACAGTCTAATCACCGTTGCTTGCAGTTGCTATGGCGACAATGCGTCATGGGCTTTGCTTATCTGTTCCGCTGGATCGCTGCGGTGTCGTCTCTCCTACCCGTGTTGAGCATGCGAGTTCTCACTGTAGCTCTCTCCACAACAACACAGACACAGGTCGGTTCTTTGATACGGGCGTTTATTGCTTGGACACGTCTTTTCTCTGATGCTTCACTTCTTAGTCATGCCTTGCTCACGCCGTGAGAACTATGAATCAACATAGCACAAACGTATGAGTAAAATACACTTCACATAGCATGAAAACAAAGGAAAATACAAATTGGCACGAATACGAATTAAAGGTGCATTTACAGGTAGAACAAAATACCTCGTTGGCCACTTGTCATGAAAAGAGGTTCTTGAGTCCATGAAAGTCCTTCGAAAGTGTCTTTGACTGTCTGCTATTAGCTTCAGACGTCGATAATCATAACCTTAAACACTTTACAGAGCCCCGCGAAAGGCGTCTGCTCCTTAGCTCACGTTGGATTGTTTACAGTGCATCAACAAATTCCGTCGTTGGGGTACTACACAGAGAACATTAGTTCCGGGGGCGGAACGTAAAACACAGTGGACTAATGTACTGTTGGTTACAACACTTTTACCTGTTACACATTTGAACTGTATGAAACAAATCATTTTACTCACATCATATTTAAATGTTTAACTTTGCATTAGATGAATTGTATATTTATTTATTTATTTATTTATTGCATGAACTTGTGGGACCAATTACTAATTATGTATCATGAACACATTTGTGCAACAGCACTTACAGCAATACCTCGACCGATCGTAGCAACTTGGAATTGGATTTCTTGTCCTCGGAGGGTTTTGAGTCATTTTATCAAATTTCTCTGATTTACTTCAAACTTCGTACACGAGAAGATCTGCCTACAGGAATGAATGTCCCAAAATGTCAGCTTTAGAAAATCAATGGTTTTGGAAATATAAACACTGCAAATGTCAATGTAAATGTATGGCCAGTGGACACGTCGACCTTTCACGACCTTTAAACAATTAAGGCCATATTTTAAATTCTGCCATGAATTTTGACTCCAAAATCGCACCACGTGATCTCTGCAACCTCCTGAATCAATTGGCCTTGGAACTGTATTGCTACGATGACCCTGAAAGGAAGTAGCCATTGAGGAGAGATAGAAGCCTGAAACATAGGATTCTGGATCAGGGGGCCAATGTTAGGTGCCTCTATCAATTTCACATCATTTAAAGCTATTTTAGCTGAGATATGACTCTGTCCATTACACATACTTTATGATGGGATTTTCCCTAATTCAACCCCCATTCATTTGTAATTTGAAATGGTCACCTTCCCCCAGAGTGTACAAAATACATAGAGATGTGAAACCACCACAGGATTGCTCTAGAATGAGTGGAGATCAACATATTTCAGTTTCAGCACCCCAGAAGCTCTAGTAAAAAACTTGGTCCAAAATCACCCGTTCTCATCAAGTGGTCTCAGCCTTGACGCTGCTAACACCCTTTAGAGGTGTGAAGATGGAGTCAGTTTTTTGCAGAGCACCTAGAACCATCAAAGTTTAGGTGCTTAATCGTGACCCCAAGAACTATTGCTGCTCCAAATTTGGGGCCTGTAGGTCATCTGGTGCCCGAGTAATAGCCATAAGAAATGTGAAGATTTTTGTGGAAACATTGGGTGAGCATTAACCTTCTTTCTAAGGCATCCAGAGCTTCCAAATTTAAGGGACTGTTTCTCCGCCCAACAAAGAGTATTTGCTGCAAATGTGAGCTCTATAGCTGCTCAGGAGCCCGAGCAGCAGCCTAAACTAAAACTCAACATTTTTGATTGCAAGTGAATTTGAAATGGACAAAATGTCCACTTAAAATACCTTTATATTGTCGACTTTGTCTCACTTTGGGGGCCATTTGTGGCTCTTACCAAGGGTCTAGAGCAGTGGTCTCAAACTCGCGGCCCGCGGGCCAATTGCGTCCCGGGGGACGATATTTTGTGGCCCCCGGCTTGATATGAAAGTTTAATGTTAGTGCGGCCCGCGAGTTTTATGTGAATGGCACTTTGCGGCGTTGTGTGTGGAAGGTCCCTTTGTTGCGCGAGCCCGAGCTGAACGAACCTACAAAACACAGTGGGGTATAACGAACCTACAAATCACAGTGGGGTATAACGAACCAACAAATCACAGTGGGGTATAACGAACCCACCAATCACAGTGGGGTATAACGAACCCACCAATCACAGTGGGGTATAACGAACCCACCAATCACAGTGGGGTATAACGAACCTACCAATCACAGTGGGGTATAACGAACCTACCAATCACAGTGGGGTATAATGAACCTACAAATCACAGTGGGGTATAACGAACCTACAAATCACAGTGGGGTATAACAAACCTACAAATCACAGTGGGGTATAACGAACCCACCAATCACAGTGGGGTATAACGAACCCACTAATCACAGTGGGGTATAACGAACCCACCAATCACAGTGGGGAATAACGAACCCACCAATCACAGTGGGGTATAACGAACCCACCAATCACAGTGGGGTATAACGAACCCACCAATCACAGTGGGGTATAACGAACCTACCAATCACAGTGGGGTATAACGAACCTACCAATCACAGTGGGGTATAACGAACCTACCAATCACAGTGGGGTATAACGAACCTACAAATCACAGTGGGGTATAACGAACCCACCAATCACAGTGGGGTATAACGAACCCACCAATCACAGTGGGGTATAACGAACCTACCAATCACAGTGGGGTATAACGAACCTACCAATCACAGTGGGGTATAACGAACCTACCAATCACAGTGGGGTATAACGAACCTACCAATCACAGTGGGGTATAACGAACCTACAAATCACAGTGGGGTATAACGAACCTACCAATCACAGTGGGGTATAACGAACCCACCAATCACAGTGGGGTATAACGAACCCACCAATCACAGTGGGGTATAACGAAACCACCAATCACAGTGGGGTATAACGAACCTAACAATCACAGTGGGGTATATGGCTCCCGAGGGCAGGCAATCGACCGGGCTTGATGCAAGCAGAGAAACATTTCACAACGACTATCGCGGCGGTAAAAGGGAGGGATGTTTCTGGGCTGTACTTGATAACTAGAGACGCAAGATGGCAGCAGAGAGCTTGAATCTTAATCACTGGATTTTATGATCCTGTATCCAGTTTGACCCCCTTTGATCACAATGTGGTCAGCAATGGCAGAGTGGCGCTGTCCGTATTTCTGTAACTTTACTGAAAGCTTCAGCCAAAATATGAGATATTCGAGTCTTGTTATGTTGTAGTGATTAAATCTCGCAAGACTTTTATTTGTTCAAGCTGATATTCACCTGCTGGCTTTCACTAAAATAGTTCCTGACATCTGTCAGCTGTTTCTCCGTGGATTGGAAGGAAGGAAGCATTGTAACGGTATCTGAGTGTTTTTATATTTTTAGAAGTCATTAAAAGCTTGCGGTATCTACAGTAAAGCTGTAAAGCTGACAAATGATGGAAATTAGGCCTATTTCACTTTTTTTGTTTAGGATATTTCCTTATTATTCATTTACTGTTTCCCAACAGATTGGTACAGTATCTACAGTCAGTTGGGGAAAGCGGCTGCCCGGTCTTTATTACAGTAGCTTAGTGTCTTTAAGTTGTTTTTTCTCCATTATAGACAAGCTTCGATCGTAATATAAATATCAGTGTTTATAAAAAAAATAAAAATAAAAATCACTGATTTTGATTGTTTTTACCATAAAAATAAAAAAGTGTATGAACTACACTGCAGACTGGCCTCTCTGAACCGGTCCAGAGCGGGTTGAATGTGCATCAGCAGGTCGGGTCTGCGTTCAATACGTCCGATGTATGAAATGTCTCTATCCTCACTGCGCTGCATTTTTATAAACATAAGATAATCTGGTCATGGTTCAAATCTCTCGGTCGTGTTCTCATAGGCCGCCTCATAGCGCTGAACATCCACTGACTACTGTTTTACTTTTAGGATTGTTTTTTTGTTGCTGTGACAGCAAACCATTACCAGCGGAAACACTGAGTGTTTGTTTTACTCTTACTGTGTATATTTCTGTAACATTCAGTGATGTTTATTGCAAGGGAGAGAGAGAGAGAGAGAGAGAGAGAGAGAGAGAGAGAGAGAGAGAGAGAGAGAGAGAGAGAGAGAGAGAGAGAGAGAGAGAGAGAGAGAGAGAGAGAGAGAGAGGAGAGAGAGAGAGAGAGAGAGAGAGAGAGAGAGAGAGAGAGAGAGAGAGAGAGGAGAGAGAGAGAGAGAGAGAGAGAGAGAGAGAGAAGAGAAAGGGGGAAAAGGAGGAGGGAGGAAGAAAGAAAGGAAAGACGAGCACAATCCTGAAAAAAAGACTCTGCCCAAGACCGATTATTCACAAAAAATGAACTTTACTGACTTTTTCTTTTTAAAACGCCCAAAACCAGTTATCTGGACCTTTTAAGCTGTTTTTGGTAAAATTTTTAAAAATGTCATTTATTCTATAATTTTTATAACAGCTTTTCCCCAAAAAAGTTTGTTTGGGCCGTTGGAAAAATTGAATTGGAAATTTTAAACAAAAAACATTGGTTTCCCCCTTTTTCCCCAAAAATGTTTATGAAAAGTTTTCCTTAATATTATTTGGGGTTTTTAAAACCGGTGGAAACAGTAATGGTTTAGAAATAATTCTTAAACAAAACCTGAAGGCCCTTTATTCAATTTGTCCTCCAGAAAAGTAAAATTCGATAAAGATTTAAAAACCTATTTCTTAACGGCCCTTTTTGAACCCTTATGGATAATTGCCCCCGTATTATTTGGGTTCAGTAAAATACCTTTCCCTGAAGCTGTACAAATTCCCTGAAGGGGGGTTTTAAGTAAAAAAGTATTGTGAATTAAAAACTCCAGAAGACGAAATATCCGTAAAGTAAAAAAAAATGCCCTTTCCTTTTGTTGAAGCAACCTTCTGTCTGGAGTTTACCTATAGGGGGTTCACCCAAATGTGCCCAACCCGATTTTCTTATTTTTAAAAATCACGAGTAATAAAACTTTCAACACGGGGAAGAAAGCAACCAGTGTTTCCCTTAACCCCCGGGGGACCGGTTGGACCGTCGCAGGTTTTTATAATTCAATAAACCAAGAATGTCAGAAAATACCAGTAAAGAAACAACACTCATTTTCCCTGACCTTGACAAAAAAAAACTAAAAGACCCGGGAGTTTTGGGGAAAAAATTTAAAACCGCTAAGGCCCCTTTTTTTTTAAAGACAAGGTTGCCCCCCCTTAAGTTTACTTATGTTTATATTTTACGCATGAGGATAGAAAAAATTCATTCTCCACGTTTGAGCAGACCCCAAACCCGGTGGTTTTCAAACGCGCTAGTCAGGAAACCAGGAGTAAAAATTCCCCCCCCTTTCTGACAGGAGGCAGTTACCGCCTGGCAAAGAAAATTTCATCCATCTACCCCTACACTACTTCTAAAAAATTTAAAAAAATTAAAATACTTTTCTTGGTGTTTTTTAAATTAATTACCCGTAATTTTTTATTTTCTGGAAAAAAGGTTTTTTCCCCGTTATCCCTCTGCTGTTGTAGCTAATTGTACGCATTTTTAGAGTTTGAATGCCGATTCAAACTTCTTACATTTTTGCCCTCAGCTCCCCAAACTTGGGGGGGAATGCCCGCTATGCAAACAACGGAGTTTTAAAGCTTTTCTTTCTGGGAGCGGGACCGTACGCGGCCAACCCAAGGAAAATTGTCCTCCTACCTTTTAAAAAACTTTTATAAATAATAAAAATAAATTAAAAAAAAAGGTGGTAAAAGGGGAATTACCAGGTTTGTGTATTTAAAGAAAATCACTGGTGCCTATGTTTTTTGCTTTCCTGCTTCTCTTTGAAAAACGGGGGAAAATCCCGCTCAAAAAGGGGGGGGGGGCCCCGTTGGGAAAAGTTAAAAAAAAAACCCGGGCCCCAAGGCTCTGAACCGTTGGCATAAATTTAGCCCACAGGCGCTCAAAACAAACGAGGGGGGGATAAAAAAAGGGACTTTTTTAAAATAATCCTTTTGAAATTTAGGGGCTTTTATTGGTGCGGGGCATGCGAGACCGACCCCTAACCCCGGTTTTTCGGAGGTTGGGGATTTTTTTGTACTACAGGTGGAGGAGCCCGAAAACCCCGCCTTTTTAAACAGCAAAAACGGTGAAAAGAGGTTAGAGCTCTGTCGTGCTTGGGTTTCACAAAAAAAGACCTGGTGCTTAAGCCGGGCAGGCTTTATACTCCGCTTGCTTTGCACGACAGATCCAACAAAACACCGGAGGGTTTTAAGCATTTTAAAATTTAATTAACCGAAAAAAGGCCACCATGGAAAATTTGTAGTGGTGGTTAGCCCGAAGGGGAAATTTTTTCGAAGGGTGGATTTTTTTACCCACCCCGGACTGGTCCCGAACACAGGGGAATACCGGACTTAACAATATTTCCAAATTTTTAGTTTATTTGCTTTTTAAGTTTCCCGCGGGTTGGGGGATGAAAGAAAAAATTTCCTAACTGTTTTTTTTTTAATTGTTTAAATTTTTTGTTTTTTGACATGCTGGGGAAGAAGACCGCTTTTTCAGTAAAAGTGCAAACACCTGTAGAAAAAAATCTGTTCAAGTAAAAGGTTCATTCAAAAGTAAAAGGCAAAAAATTTGATCGAAATTAAGCCCAAAAAAAAGATCAACGAATTTTAATATTTTTTCCAATTTTCCTTTGTGTTTTTCCTTTTAAAGTTTCACTTTAAATGGAGCTTTTTAAGCCCTTACTTTAGAACTTAATTTAACATTTATTATTGTTTTTTTTGTTTTAAACTGTCTTAAAAAAATAAATTGTGATGTGTGTGGGTAAAAACTTTTTCCCTTGAGAGAGTTTGAAGAGAAAATGGCTGGAAATATCAATTAAAACCTCAAAAGTACTTTAAATCAGTTTAGTAAATCATTGTTAATTACCAGGACTTTTTTAAAGGTTTTTCAAGGGATTATTTACTTTCCTGTTTAAAAAAAATTTTGATTTAAACCCAAAAAAACGAAAGGGTTTTTGGGGAATCCTTAAAAGGTAAAAAACCAACCATGGGGGGTTTTAAAATTTAAAAAAAAAAGGGAAACAGTTTTTTAAGGTCTGCGTTTTTTGGGAGTTCAATTGACCAAAAATTCCCCAACCCCACCCCTGGAAAAATACCTGGACAAGGAAAGGGTTTTTTCTGGCTAACACAACTTGGTACCAAAACATCCAACATGCCTCCTCTCACCGAAATTAGCTCTCAAACCCCCCAGGCTCCTTTTCCAGCTGGCCTAATAAGCCAATGGACCCTCCCAACAATAAACACACCCAAATAAATCAATTAACTATATTTGCAAATAAACCCTCACCATACTAATATATACAACAGACACATGCCTATGCAGTCTAACACAAATTCCTATGAAGCATTATCAACTTAAGAACCACCAAACAATTCTAATTAAGCAAGGAAATCCCACTACCCACACCCCTCTCTCCTCCCTGTCACTTGGTTCGGTCCAAGTAGGTGATTGCTGGCAGCTGGAGACCTGATGCTGCATTCCCTTGTGTGCACCTCTTGAAAACACGCCTCCAGGAAGTGGACCTCAGAGAGAGAGTGATTAGCACGGCTCAACAAAATAAAAGCACAACATAAGCACCATCACTTCCTGTATTGCTTTGTTAAATTTGACACTGTCAATGTGCATGTGAGTGTGTTCCCTTCACCTTAAGTGAGGGAGATGCTTTCCAGCTCTCTCACATTTCTCCCCCCTTCGGCAGGCTCGCCAACCATGTTGCGAGACAAGAAGTCAGCCACCGTGTTCTGCTTCCCTGGCAGGTAGTGGATGGAGAACTTGTATGGCTGAAGGGACAAGAACCATCGAGTAATCCGGCTGTTGGTATCCTTCATCTGCTCCAGCCATTGTAGTGCCTTATGATCCGTTTCCAGGTTGAATTCCCTCCCGAGCAGGTAGTACTTGAAGGTGTCTATGGCCCACTTAATGGCCAAACACTCCAGCTCCACCGCAGAGTACCTGGTCTCCCTGGGAAACAGTTTCCTGCTGATGTATGCCACCGGTTTCCTGTCTTCTCCTTCTCCTTGTAGTAGGACCCCACCGATCCCCCGGTGCGAAGCATCCGTCTGGACGGTGAAGGGTAAGTTGAAGTTTGGGCTCTGCAGCACAGGCTCCTGGCACAGGGCCTCTTTAAGGTCCTGGAAGGCCTTTTCCTGCTGCTCACCCCACTCCAACTTGGTTTTTGCCGTGCTGGTGAGATCCGATAATGGTGCCGCCCTTGCAGAGAAGTCCTGGATGAATCGTCGGTACCAGCCCACCAGACCCAGAAACGACTTCACCTGTTTCCGTGTGGTCGGTCTCTCCCGTGCTCGGATTGCCTCCACCTTGTCCTGGACCGGCTTAATGACACCACCTCCGAGGATGTAGCCCAGGTACTGGGTCTCCTGCTTAGCCACTGCACATTTCCTCGGATTGATGGTCAGGCCTGCTTCCTTGATTCTCCCCAACACGCTTTCCAGGTGACTCAGATGTTCCTGCCAGGAGGTACTGTATATAACAATATCGTCAAGGTAAGCTGCTGCAAATGTTTCCATACCTGCTAGCACTTGGTTCATCAACCTCTGGAAGGTGGCCGGAGCTCCGTGGAGGCCAAAAGGCATCTTGGTAAACTGCCAGAGTCCTTGAGGCGTCCTGAAAGCAGTTAGAGGCTTGACAGCATTAGACAAGGGCACCTGCCAGTAGCCTTTGCAAAGGTCTAAGGTGGTAATGAACTTCGCTTGGCCTACTCGTTCAATGAGGTCTTCAAGTCTTGGCAGAGGATAAGCATCAAATTCAGATCGTGCATTTAACTTTCTGAAGTCAATACAAAACCTGATGCTTCCATCTTTCTTGATTACCAGGACAATGGGATTGCTCCATTCGCTGTTGGATGGCTCGATGACACCCAGCTCCAGCATGACCGCAATTTCCTCTTCCAACACCGGCACCAACTTCTGTGGGATGCGATACATCCTCTGCCTGATGGGGTTGCTGTCCTTCAGACGGATGTCATGCTCCACTAGGTTTGTTGCCCCAGGCCTCTCCTGGAACAACTCTTGTGGAACAATGGCCTGCAACTCTTGCTGCTGAGTTTTGGAGAGATGGGAGAGATCAAGGGATACAGAGTTTTGACTAGTAGGAGTGAACTCACCCACGACATCCTCCTCCTCCTCCACTGTCCGAACAAACATCTGCTGTTGTGGTGGAATTTCCCGGGTTTTCCACTCCTTCAGCAGATTGATGTGGAATGCCTGCTTTGGATTTCTCCTCTCCGGCATCTCAATTTCATAGGTTGTTGAATTCAACTTCCTCAGCACAGTATATGGGCCCTGCCATTTTGCCAGCAACTTGTTCTCAACTGTCGGAAGAAGGAGAAGTACCTGCTGCCCTGTGAGGAAGGACCTCTCTCTGGCTGCCTTGTCGTACCAGAGTTGTTGTCCATGCTGTGCTTTCTCCATGTTTTCCTTCACCAGCTTGGTGGCCTGCTCCATTTTCTCCCTCATCTGCAAGACAAAGGCCAGAACACTGGTTTCCCTCTCCTGGGAACCCACCCAGGACTCCTGCAGTACATCGAGGGGACCTCTCACCTGCCTGCCATAAAGGAGCTCAAAAGGTGAGAAGCCAGTTGAAGCTTGCGGCACCTCCCTGTAGGCAAACAGAAGATATGGGAGCCACCTGTCCCAGTCTTTGGCATTAGAGGAGATGAACTTCTTCAGCATGCTTTTGAGGGTTCTGTTGTACCTCTCCACTAAGCCATCGGTCTGGGGGTGGTATGGAGTGGTCCGAATACCCTTAATGCCTAAGAGCCTGTACACCTGCCTAAGAGTGTTTGAAAGGAAGTTTGTTCCCTGATCTGTCAGAATTTCAGATGGAATGCCAACCCTGGAGAAGAGCTGCAGCAATGCGTATGCTATTTGTTTAGCAGTGATGTCTCTAAGGGGAAATGCTTCAGGATATCTGGTACTGTAATCACAAATTACCAGTATGTAGCGATGTCCTGACTGTGTTCGCTCTAACGGCCCAACAATGTCCATAGCTATGCGGTTGAATGGGACTTCCATAATAGGAAGTGGTTGTAATGGGAATTTGGGCACTTTCTTATCACCTGCTAGCTGACAGATTGAGCATGCCTGACAATAAGCCTGTACCTCTGTGTTCAGACCTGGCCAATAAAACCTGCCAGCAATTCTGTCCAAGGTCTTTTTTGTCCCTAGATGACCTGCCCAGGGAATACTATGGCCCAGCTTTAGCACCTGTTCCCGGAGCCCCTGCGGAACCACCAGTCTTTCCCTGTCATCAAGATTTGCCTTGTAGTACAGCACCTGGTCCCTGAGGAAATAGCCCTCCCCTGCCGTCTGACCCCGCTGCACTATAGCTGCTTCTCTAAAGAAGTCCTGCAGTGATTTATCCTGTTTTTGACGCTGTAAAAAATCACAACTCTTCTCGGCATCAAAACCCTCAGGCTCTGGCAAACCTGAGCCTGCTCTAACTGTACCTGCCATTTTCTCTCGCCTTTTCTGCCTCCTACTTTTCCTCAGTTTAAAAGGGCTATCTGTGAGCATCTCGTCAAAGTAAGGTAAGTCAGACAGAACATTTTGCTCATCCTCCGCTGAATCATGGCCTGGACTCTGAACCTCTGGACTGACCTGAGCGGGGACCTGGGGAACTAGTTCCTCTGGACCCTGAGTGTTTTTAGCTGGTCTTTCCTGGTTTCCTCTTGCTTCCTCCTCCCCCAATTCCCGGGTCTGTCTCTGCGACCTTGTGACAATGTTGACTGGTTTACATGACTGAACCAACTCCCGCAGGATGGGGATATCCTGTCCCAAGATTACCTGGTGAGCTAAGCTGTCTATTACCCCAACTGAGACAAGGTAACTTTGACCAGCTACCTCCAGGTACACCACAGTAACGGGATACGCTCTATGATCACCATGCACACAAGAAATATCCAGAACTGGCTTCCCTAGGGGAGTCCCCTTCTTGATTAGTGATGGGTGTACTAGTGTCTGTTCACTACCCGTATCCAGGAGAGCTTGGGCTGGTTTACCATTAATCTTAACTGTGGTGACCTGTTGTTTCCCTACCAAGCAATTCTCACTCTGACAGGGACGAGGAACTGTACATAAATAAGCTGCCTTAGCTTTTCTGGCTGGGCATTGTGGCTGAATGTGTCCTTCCTGACCACAGTAAAAGCAAACAGGTTTAGCATATGACCTTTGCCTAACAGGAGCTAGAGGTTTTTCTAAGGGCCTAGCGGGCTCTGGCTCTCTAGGACCACCTCCACCCCCCGACCCCCATGGCTTACCCCATGCAGTGCTGGACTTGTGTGGAGCCTCCAACCGGTAATTGGATCCTCGACGAGCCGCCATGAAGGTCTCAACCAGTTGAGCTGCTTCCCGTGCCGACTTTGGCTCTCTTTCCTTCACCCACACTCTGAGGTCTGGAGAGAGGGAGCGGTAGAATTGCTCCAAAATGAGGATCTCCCCAATCTGCTCCTTGGTCCTGTTCCCTGGTTGGATCCACTTGTCGTAAACGTCTTTAAGTCGGTTGTAGAACTCTCTCGGGTTCTCGTTCGGGCGGATGTCAGGCTCCCTGAACCTCTGCCGATAGACCTCTTCATTTATTTCATATTTGGCAAGGATGGCCTCTTTAACATTATTGTAGTCAAAGGTGTCCTCTCCTGCCATGGCCACATATGCTGCTCGTGCCTTCCCCGTCAGATGTGGAACCAGCCTTACTGCCCAATCGACCTCCGGCCACTGATATGGCCCCGCCAGGCGTTCGAACGTGGTCAGGTACTGCTCAATATCGTCCTCTTCCTCCAGCCTAGGAACTGTTGCCTGCCTCCAGCCCCTACCCGTTAACTCACTCTGGGCACTCGACTGGGAATCACGGTCCTCTTCCTGCTGTCGTGGTGGGCTCATCTGGGGCTGATCCTCTCCCCTTGGCTGCTGCTCCAGCTCCTCTTTGAGGTTACTCACTTGACCCTGGATGTGGTGCCACCTTTCTTCCTGTCTCATTGTCTCTCGGTCCCACCTTGCACTTAGGTCACGTTGGAAGTGAAGACACTGCTGCAACATGCCAGTAATGGAGTCCATATCTGCAGGCCCCATGTGTTCCTCCCTAGGGTGGATGATCGGCTGTCCTCCTGCCGCACCCTCTTCCAGGTCTTCCTCAGAGACAGCCACCTTTGAAGCTTTGGAGTGTGCTTTCGGTCCCATACTGTTGGCTCACACTGCGATACTCCTCCAATCTGGTCGCGTCTCATCTCACTTCTGACACCAAATGTAAGGTTTTGAGGATGGAAGTCCTTACAACCAGGATGAAAAACCAACCGGGATGGAGGTGTATGACAGAGTTGAAAGATAAGCCGAAGAGTCAAACAGTTTTTTCACAGCGCTCTGCGCTTTTTACTGGTGATGTTCAGTATGTGACACAAAGAATTCCACACGCTCACCCATGGCAAAAATACAGCTGGACAATGGAACAGGTTTCCTCTGGCTAACACAGACTTCGGTCACTGGCAAAACATCCAACATGCCTCCTCTCACCGAAATTAGCTCTCAAACCCCCCAGGCTCCTTTTCCAGCTGGCCTAATAAGCCAATGGACCCTCCCAACAATAAACACACCCAAATAAATCAATTAACTATATTTGCAAATAAACCCTCACCATACTAATATATACAACAGACACATGCCTATGCAGTCTAACACAAATTCCTATGAAGCATTATCAACTTAAGAACCACCAAACAATTCTAATTAAGCAAGGAAATCCCACTACCCACACCCCTCTCTCCTCCCTGTCACTTGGTTCGGTCCAAGTAGGTGATTGCTGGCAGCTGGAGACCTGATGCTGCATTCCCTTGTGTGCACCTCTTGAAAACACGCCTCCAGGAAGTGGACCTCAGAGAGAGAGTGATTAGCACGGCTCAACAAAATAAAAGCACAACATAAGCACCATCACTTCCTGTATTGCTTTGTTAAATTTGACACTGTCAATGTGCATGTGAGTGTGTTCCCTTCACCTTAAGTGAGGGAGATGCTTTCCAGCTCTCTCACAGATACCTTCACCTTTTTTGCATTAAATCATACCGGAATGTTTGCTGAAATTGATTGGATGTGGCACAGTCCTACCTAGAAACATTTCCACCAGCCGCCACTGTCCTGATGATGAACTCATGTTGGAACTGTTCTGAGTCCAGTTTGAATCACTGAATTGTTGTTTCATCTCTCCAGACTCTGTCAGGCTGGTGAATGGGACTAGACTGTGCTCAGGCAGACTGGAGGTGAAGACTAACCAGTCCAACCAGTCCAACCAGTCGTGGTCCTCAGTGTGTGAAGCTGACTTTGACCAGCAGGATGCAGAGGTGGTCTGTAGGCAGCTTGGCTGTGGGGCTCCTTCAGTCCTCCAGGGGGTGATCTATGGAGAAGTGGAGGATCCAATGTGGACCAAAGAGTTCCAGTGTGGAGGAAATGAGTCTGCTCTCCTGGACTGTAGAAGCTCAGACTCAGAGAGAAACACCTGCTCACCTGGCAAAGCTGTTGGACTCACCTGCTCAGGTAGAAGAGGAGCTGCAGCTCTGATCTGGTTCATTTCTGTTCTAATGAAACTCACTTTATTCTTTTACTGACGACTCTCTTGTTTCTGTTCAGAGTCTGATGATGTCAGGTTGGTGGGAGGAGACAGTCGCTGTGCAGGAACACTGGAGGTGAAACATCAGGGAGACTGGAGACCAGTGAGTTACTCTGACTGGACCCTGAAGACAGCAGCTGCTGTCTGCAGAGAGTCAGACTGTGGCTCTGCTGTTTCTGTAGAACAGAGAAAGGGGTCCTCAAAA
>CAKAOJ020000686.1:0-27353 GCA_916701645.2 Sebastolobus alascanus | reverse complement strand
AAAGAAAACGGGCCCGTTTTCTCCTCCAAAGAAACACTCAAAAGTTTTTTTTTGGGTTTTTAAAATTTTTGGAAAAGTGGAAAAAAAAATTTTTTTTTTCCCCTTTTTTAAAAAACCCCCAAAGAAAAACCAAAAATTGCAAATTTTTTTTGCCCAAAAATTGGAAAAAAAAACCAAAAACCAAAAAAAAAAAAGGGGGGGGGGGGGGGGGGGGGGGGGGGGGGGGGGGGGGGAAAAAAAAAAAAAAAAAAAAAAAAAAAAAAAAAAAAAAAAAAAAAAAAAAAAAAAAAAAAAAAAAAAAAAAAAAAAAAAAAAAAAAAAAAAAAATTTAAAAATTTTGCCCCAAAAAAAAAAAAAAAGATAGGGGGTTTTCTCAAAATTCACAAAGAATTGGCCTTAAGATCAAACCCTCATGCGGGCCCAATTCCCAGTAACTTGTTTTATCACAAATTTTCCCTAAACTTTTTTTTTCCCCAAAACCCTCAAAAAAGGATTTCTCCTGAAACTCAAAAAGGTTTATTAAAAAAGTAATTCTTCAAAAAAACATCTTGCTTTGGGAAAAACCAAAACAGATGAATATGAAGGGAAAATATTTTTTACATAAGAATTGGCCTAAAGCATAAAATCTTCTTTCTGAGCTCTTTCATGAACCTATTTATCACAAATTGAAAAACTGTCTTTCTTCCAAAAATTCAAAAGTTTTTCCCCCCAAAGGAAACCTAAAAATGAATTTAAAAAAAAGTTTTTTCTTCAAAAAAATTTTTCCTTTTAACAACAAAAAGGAAAATATAAAAGGAATAGTTTTCTAAATTTTCCCATGATTGGCCTAAAGATAAAATCTTCATTCTGAGCTCAATTTATGAAACTATTGTTTCACAAAATTTGTTTAACTGTTTTTTTCCCAAAAACCCACTCAAAAGCTTTTTTTAGGAAACCCCTCCAGTGAATTGAAAACGATGTAATTTTTTCCCAAAGAGACAATCTTTTCCATTTAAAGAAAAACAATAAATATGAGGAATAGATTCTCAAATTTCTAAAAGATTTGGCCTAAAAGTATTAAATTTCATTCTGAGCCAATTTCTGTAATAATTTTTTTCACACTAAACTTGCTAAAACTGTTTTCTCTCCCAAAACCACTCAAAAGATTTCCCCTCGGGAAACCCCTCAACAGTGTTTTAAAAAGATGAAATTTCTTCAAGAGCTCTATTCCATTGGACACAAAACAGGAGAATTGAGGGTATATTTAAAAATTTCAAAAAAGATTTGGCCTAAAGTATCAAATCTTCATTCTGAGCTAAATTTTACCAAGTGCACCTATTGTTCTCACTAAATTGTTTTAAACTGTTTTTCTCTCCAAAACCATCAGAAACGCGTTTCTCCTAAAGAAACCTCAAAAATGTTCTTTGGAAAAAATGTAATTTCTTACAGCAATGTTGATTGGAAAACCCAAAATAAATAGAAGATAGTTTTCTCAAATTCAAAAGAATTGGCCCTTTAAGCATCAAACCCTCTGTGAGCTCATTCCATGAAAACTCTATTTTTCATCACTACAGTGAACTGTTTTTTTCCCAAAACCGAGAAAAGGATTTCCCCTAAAAAACTCTAAAAAGGGAACAAGAAAAATAATTTTTCCAAAAACAATCTTTGATTTGAAAAACCAAAGGGATAATATGAAAGGCATATTTTTCTTTAAAAAAATTGGCCCTCAAACTTTTAAAAATTTCACTGAGCTAAATTTTATGAAAAACTTTTGCTACTAAATTTGCTTAAACGCTTTTTTTCCAAAAATCAAAAAGATTTCTGGGAAACCCTAAAGTAAATTGAAAACAAATTTTAATTTCTTCCCCCGGGTTGTTTTTTTTTAGATTTTCTGAAGAAATTCTTTTTCAATTCAAATTTTTTTTTAGGGTTTCCGGGGGAAAAAACGTTTTGAGGGGTTTTTAGAGAAACATTTTGCAAAAAAAGGATAAAAAAGTTTTTCCCATAAAATTTTGGTAAAGAATTTTCTTTGGGGGCCAATTTATGTAAAAAAAAAGCCCTTTTCAACACCCGTTTTTTTCCAATGAAGGAAAGGGGTTTTTTAAAATTTATTTTTTTCATTATGATTCCATTTTTAAGTTTCTTAGGAAAACTTTTTGAGCTTTTGGGGAAAAAAGACTTTTAAAGGCTACTGTTTAAAAAAAAGTTCTGGAACCTCACATGAGGATTTGATCTTAAAGGGGCCAATTCTTATGTAAATTTTTGAGAAAAAAAAAATTTCCTTGCATATTCATTTTGGTTTTCCCAAATGAAGATGTGTTTTAAAGAAATTCCTTTTTTCCAAAACACACTTTTAGGTTTTTTGAGGAGAAAGCGTTTCTGAGGGGTTTTGGAAGAGAAAACATTTAAGCAAGTTTAGTGATGAACAATAGGTGCTACGGGAAATTGAGCTCAGAATGAAGATTTGATACTTTGAGGCCAAATCTTTTTGAAATTTGAGAATACGGGCTCCTCATATTCATCCTTTTTTGTGTAAAGGGAATAGATTGTCTCTGTGAAGAAATTACATTTTTAATAGGGTTTCTGAGGAGAAATGCGTTTTGAGTGGTTTTGGAAGAAAGACATTTAGCTTTTTAGTGATAAAAATGGGGTTTACATGAAATTGAGCTCAGAATAAAGATTTTCTTTAGGCCAAATTTTTTAAATTGGGAAAAATGCCCTTTTTCCCTTTTTTTCCCTTTTTTTGGGGAAAATTTCTTTTAAAATTACTTTTTTTTTTTTTTGGGTTTTTTGGGGAAAGCTTTTGTTTTGGAAAAAAATTTTTAAAGAAATTTTAAAAAAAAGTTTTGGTTGAGAAAAGGGAATTTTGAAATTTATGTTGGGGGCCAATTCTTTTTTTTAAAAAATTTTTTTTAATTTCTTTTTTTTAATAGGTTTTTGAAGAATTCTTTTTTTAAACCCTTTTTAGATTTTTTAGGAGAAATTTTTCTGATTTTGGGAAAGAAAGAATTTAGGCTTGAGGGAAAAATTTAATGGTTTGGCTCCATGGTTTGATTTAAGGCCTTTTAGTTTTTGAGAAAATATTTTTTATTTTTTGGGGATTGAAGCGTTTTGGAAAGAAAAATTTTTAAATCCAATTTTGAGGTTTTTTGGGGGGGAAAAAGGGTTTTTCGGGGTTTTTTTGGGAAGGAAAAGCATTTAAGAATTTGGAAAAATAATCTCGGGTTTGGTCAAATGAAGATTTGTTTTGAGGAAATCTTTTTAAATTTAAATTTTGGTCCTAAATCCTTTTTGATGTTGAAGGAAAATTGTTTGTAAAGAAATTAATTTTTTTCTTTTTGGGGGTTTCCGGGGAAAAAGGTTTTATTTTTGGGGAAAAACTTTAGAATTTAGGAAACAATTTTTAATAAATTGAGTCAAATGAAGATTTTCTTTGAGGAATTTTTTTAAAATTTAAATACTAGGCCCCCTTAAAATCCGTTTTGTTGTTGAAGGAAAGTTCTTTTTTTTAAAAAATTTACATGTTTTCAATTACTGGGGGGGGTTTCCCGGGGGGAAAACCTTTTTGGGGGTTTTTGGAAAAAAGAATTAAGGAATTGTGATAAAAATTTAAAGGAATTTAGTAATGAAAATTTATTTTTTCCCAATTTTTTGGTTTTAAAACCCTTTTTAAATTTTTTTCCAATAATATTGTTTCTTAAAAAACCCTTTTCCCCTTTTGAGGGTTTTTGAGGAGAAACTTTTTGAGGGTTTTGGAGAAAAAAAGTTTGAATTTAGTGATAAAATTTTTGCTTTTTTTTAAAAAATTTAAATTTGGGGCCCAAAATCTTTTTGTTTTTAGAAATACCCTTTTAATTCCGTTTTTTTTAAAAAATTTTTCCTGGAAGAAATTAATGTTTAAACGTTAGGGTTTTGAGGAAAATGGTTTTAGGGGTTTTGGTAAGAAGAAGTTTAAATTTGGAGCAAATTTAATGAAATTGGAGAATAAGTTTATATTTACCTTTTTTAAAATTTTGGAATATGTTCTAATTCACTTTTTTTTTGGGTGAGTTCTGGAAGAAATTAATGTTTTAAACGTTGGGGGTTTTGGGGAAAATGGTTTTGAGGGGTTTTGGTAAAAAAGAAGTTTAGCTTTGGAGCAATTTTTGAAATTGAGAAAGGGTTTTATCTTTGGGGGCCAATCTTTTGTTTTAAAAAACATTTTTTTAAATTATCCTTTTTTGGTTTCTTGAAGAGATTTTTTCTAAAGTTTTTTTTAACCATTTGGGTTTTGAGGAAAATGTTTTAATGTTTTGGGGAAAAAAGTTTAAGCAAGAATTTAATAATTTAAAAAATTACTCAAATAAATTTTTTTTGAGTTTTTTTAAAAATTAAAAAACATGCCCTTTATTGTTTTTTTAAGCGAGGGTTTTTTGAAAGAATTAAAATTTTTTAATGACCATTTTTAAGTTTTTGGGGAAAAATTTTTTGAGCTTTTGGGGAAAAAACTTAATGATTGAAAAAAAAGGGGTTCATCGGGTAGCATGAGGATTTTCAAAAAGGGAATTCTTTTTGGTTTTAAAAACATTTGTTTTTTTTGGGAATGCTGAGGGTTTTTTGGTAAGAAATTACAATTTTAAAGAACATATTTATGTTTTTGGGGAGAAAGGTTTTGATTTTTGGGGAAAAACTTTGAATTTGGAGAAAATGGGTCTATTTTTGAGTCGAATGAAGTTTTGTCTTTGAGGAAATCTTTTATAAATTTAAAAGGTCCTAAATCCGTTTTGGTTTTGGAAAGACGTTCGGAAGTTAAATTTTTTTCAATTATTTGATTTTGGGGAGAAATTTTTATTTTTGGGGAAAAACTTTAGAATTTGGGATGCTATATTACTGTTGGTCGAATGAAGATTTTCTTTGAGGAAATCTTTTTAAATTTAAATTAGGTTCCTAAATCCGTTTTGTTGTTGAAGGAAAGACGTTTTTAAGAAATTAATTTTTTTAAATTTATGTTGGGGGTTTCTGGGAGAAATTTTTGGGGGTTTTTGGTAAGAAAACAGTTTTTTATATAACTGTTATGTTGGGCTCAAATGAAGATTTTTTTTGGGGGGGCCAATTTTTTTAAAATTTTAAAAATTTAGGCCCCCTTTAAATCCTTTTGGTTTTAAGAAAGGGGTTTTTTGGAAAAAAACCTTTTCATTTTATTTTTGGGGGAAAAGGGTTTTGGTTTTTTGGAAAGAAAAAGTTGAAAATTTTTTTTTTTTAAAAAAAGGCTTTTTTGAAGTTTATCTTTGACCAAATTTTTTTTTAAAAAATTTTTTTCAAAATTTTTTGGGGGTTTTAAGCAAATGTGTTTTTAAAGAATTACTTTTTTCAATAAATTTTTTGTTTTCTTGGGGGAAAACCCTTTTTATTTTTTGGAAAAAAAAATTTGGCTATTTGAAAAAAACAAAATTCATGGGGGTCGAAAATTTTATTTAAAAACCAATTTTAGTGTTTTGAGAAAACTTTTTTTGAATTTTTTTGGGAAATAAGCAGTTTTGGTAAAAAATTCCCCTTTTTCCAAATAAAATTTTGATTTTTTGGGGGAAAACCTTTTGATTTTTGGAAAAAAGCATTTAACGTTTAGTGATGAAAATTTTTTAAATTTTAAAATAAATTTAAATTTTGAGGAAATCTTTTATGTTTGAAAAAGGCCCCAATTTCACCGTTTTTTTGGGAAAATAGATTCTTTTGAAAAAATTAAGTTTTCTTTGAGGCCCTAAAAAATTTTTTTTTAGGGGTTTTTTAAAAAAACGTTTGCGTTTGGGATGAAAATTTTAAGAAATTACTCGTAAATTTATTTTGGGGAAAAGGCTTTTTGTTTGAAAAAAATTTTTCCTTTATTTTTTTTTTTATGAAAGATTTTTCAAAAATTTTTAATTTTTAAATTCTTTTTGATTTAAAAAATCTTTTAATTTTTGGGGGGGCTTTTAAGAAGTTTCGAAAGCATATTTTTTCATAAATTACTAAAGAGTTTGAGAGAAATGCTTCCAATTTTTGAAAAAACCCGTTTACGTTTACTTTAAGCAGAGTTTTCTGTAAGCAATTAAATTTTATAATTATTTTTTGATTTCTTAGGAAAATCCTTTTTACTTTTGGAAAAAATTTTGGGGGGAAAAAAACTTTAAATTTTTTCCCTTTCCTTTTGCAAAATTTTTTTTTTCCCCATTTTTGGTTTGGGGAAAATTTTTTCCCCCAAAAATTTGGGGCAAAAATGCATTTTTTGGGGTTTCGGTTTTTTAAAAAAGAAAAATTACCAAAAAAAACTTTTTTTTTTTTCCCCAAATTTTTTTTTTTAAAAAACCCCCCCCCCCCCCCCCCCCCCCCCCCCCCCCCCCCCCCCCCCCCCCCCCCCCCCCCCCCCCCCCCCCCCCCCCCCCCCCCAAAAAAAAAAAAAAAAAAAAAAAAAAAAAAAAAAAAAAAAAAAAAAAAAAAAAAAAAAAAAAAAAAAAAAAAAAAAAAAAAAAAAAAAAAAAAAAAAAAAAAAAAAAAAAAAAAAAAAAAAAAAAAAAAAAAAAAAAAAAAAAAAAAAAAAAAAAAAAAAAAAAAAAAAAAAAAAAAAAAAAAAAAACTTTTTTTGAGTGGTTTATTTCTTTTTGGTAGTTGAAGAAAAAACTGAAGAATAACTGTTCATTAAACTTTGAGGTTTGGGGGAAAATTTTGGGGGTTTTGAGAGAAAGACATTTAGCAATTTAGTGATGAAAATAGATCTACGGGAAATTGAGCTCAGATAAAGAATTTGATACTTTGAGGCCAAATCTTTTATGAAATTTGAGAAACTAGTCCTCATATTCATCCTGTTTTGTAGTCGAATGGAATAGATTTCTCTGTGAAGAAATTACATCTTTTAATTACTGTAGGGTTTCCTGAGGAGAAATCTTTTTGAGTGGTTTTGGAGAGAAAGACAGTTTCAGCAAGTTTAGTGATGAAAATAGTTTCGGGAAATTGAGCTCAGAATAAAGATTTACTTTGGGGGCCAAATCTTTATGGAAATTTGAGAAAACTGTTCCTATATTCATCCTGTTTTGGCTGTTCAATGAATAGATTCGTTTTGAAGAAAATTACATCGTTTTCAATTTCACTTTGGGTTTTCCCTGAGGAGAAATGCTTTTGAGGGGTTTTGGAAGAGAAAGCAGTTTAAGAAATTTTTAAAGATAAAAGTATTTCATAAAAATGAGTCAGAATGAGATTTTAAAAGCTTTAAAGGCCAATTTCTTATGAAATTTAGAAATATTTCCCTTCATATTCATGTTTGTTGTTAATGAAAATATGTTTTCTGTGAAGCAATTACATTTTTAAATTCCACTTTTAGGTTTCTTAGGAAAATCTTTTGATGTTTTTGGAAGAAAAGGCTTTAAAGCATTTAGGAAAAATAGAGTTACATGAATGAGCTCAGAATGAGATTTAGGGTTTAGGGCCAATTCTTATGTAAAAACTATGCCTTTGCATATTCATCTTGTTTTGGTTGTTCCAATGCAATGCATGTGTTTCGTAAAGAAATTCCCATTTTTCCAATATAACCACTTTTGAGTTTTCTTGAGGAGAAAGCTTTCTGAGTGGTTTTGGAAGAGAAAGACAGTTTAAGCAATTTAGTGATGAAAATAGAGTTACTGGAAATTGGCTCAGAATAAAGGATTTGATTTAGGCAAATTTTATTTTGAAATTTGAGAATATATCCTTTTGCATATTCATCTTTTTTGGTTTTCCAATGCAATGATGTGTTTCGTGAAGAAATTACATTTTTCTTTAACATTTAGGTTTCTTTAGGAGAAACTTTTTAGGGTTTTGGAGAGAAAGACAGTTTGGGCAATTTAGTGATGAAAATAGATTACTGGAATTGGCTCAGAATAAAGATTTGATTTTTAGGCCAAAATTCTTTATAAAATTTGAGAAATACATTCCTTCATATTCATGGTTTTGTTGTGTCAATGGAATGATTGTTTCTGTAAGAAATTACACTTTTCAATTCACTGTTGAGGTTTCTGGGAGAAAGCGTTTGAGGTTTTGGAGAGAAAGACAGTTTAGCAAGTTTAGTGATGAACAATAGTTTACATGAAATTGAGCTCAGAATGAAGATTATCTTTGAGGCCAAATTCTTTTTGAATTTGAGAATACTATTTCCTTCATATTCTCTGTTTGTTGTTCGAATGAAAGATTCGTTTTTGAAAAAAAATTTGTTTTTACTGTTAGGTTTTCAGGAGAAATGCGTTTGATGTTTTGGAGAGAAAGCAGTTTAGCAAGATTTAGTGAACAAAGTTTACATGAAAAGTAGAATTTGAAGAATTATCTTTGAGGCCAAATCTTTTTATGAATTGAGAATACAGTTCCTCTATATCTCGTTTTGATCTGTGTCAAATGATAGATTGTTTCTGTGAAGAAATCATTCAATTTAAATTATTTAGGAGTTTTTCCTGGGAGAAATGCGTTTGAGTGTTTATGTAGAGAAATGAAGTTTAAGAATTGTCTAGTTTGATGTTAAGCAATTGTTTGAAATTGAGTAAAAGATTTATATTTTTTGGGGAATCTTATGATGAAATTGGAGAAAATTACTTTCCCATATATATTTATGTTGTCTAAAATTTTTGTTGAGGAATGTGTTTAAAATTCTGAATCAATTACGTATTTTCAAATGATTACTGTTTTGTAGAGTTCTTGTGAGAAATCAATATTTCTTATAAAATTTTTTAGGTTGAGAAAAGCAGTTTAGCAAGTTTAGATAACTAGAGTTTTACATCGAATTGAGCTCAGAATGAGAATTTGATTAAATTTTCTTGAGGCCAATTCTTTATTAAAATATGTTCCTGCATATTCATCTTTTGGTTTTCAATGAATGCATTGTTTCGTGAAGCAATTACAATTTTCATAGATTCACACTTTTAGGGGGTTTTTAGGAGAAATCTTTCTGAGGCGTTTTTGGAAAGAAAGACAGTTTAGGCAATTAGTGATGAAATAGAGATTTCAGAATGTGCTCAGATGAGATTTGACTTAAGGCCAATTCTTTTTATTTAGGAAAATTTCCTTGCATATTCATCGTTTGTGTATCCAATGCAATGCATGTGTTTCGGAAAGAAATTACACTTTTTCAATAAACACTTTGAGTGTTTGAGGAGAAATCGCTTTCTGAGTGTTTTGAAGAGAAAGACAGTTTAAGAATTTAGTGATGAACAATGAGAGTTACTGAATTGAGCTCAGAATGAAGATTTGATCTTTGAGGCCAAATTTTATGAAATTTGGAAAATACTCCTTCATATTCATCTGTTTTAGTGTCGAAGAATAGATTCGTTCTGTGAAGAAATTACAACTTTTCAATATCACTTTGAGTTTTGAGGAGAAATGGTTTTGAGTGGTTTTGGTGGAAAGACAGTTTAGCAAATTTATGATGAAAAATATTTCTAAATTGAGCTCAGAAGAGGATTATACTTGAGGCCAATTTTTGAAATTTGAGAAACTAGGTTCCTCTATTCATCCTGTTTTGTTGCTCAAATGAATGATTGTTTGTGAAGAAATTACATCGTTTTCAATTATTTAGGTTTCCTGAGGAGAAATGCGTTTTGAGTGGTTTTGGAGGAAAGCAGTTTGCAAGTTTAGTGATGAACAAGTTTCATGAAATTGAGCTCAGAATGAAGATTTTTGCTTTGAGGCCAAATTTTTGTGAATTTGAGAATACTGTTCTATATTCATCCTGTTTTGGTTTTTAATGCAAAGATTGTTTTGAAGAATACTATTTAATTCATTTGAGTTTTGAGGAGAAATGCGTTTTGATGTTTGGAAGAAACAGTTTACATTTAGTGATAAAATAGGTTTCTGAATTGAGCTCAGAATGAAGATTATGATGTTTAGGAGACAATTCTTATGTAAATAGAAAAATTTCCTTTCATATTCATCTGTTTGATTTCCAGCAAGATGTGTTTTCTGAAGCAATTACATATTTTATATTTCATTTTAGAGTTTCTTAGGAGAAATCCTTTTTGAGGTTTTGGAAAGAAAGATTTAGGCTATGTATGATGAAAACTAGAGAGTTACATGGAATGGTAGATAGGATTTGATGCTTAAGCCAATTTAGGAATTATTGAGAAAACTATCTTGCATATTCATTTTGGTTGTCTCCAATGCAATGCATGTGTTTCAGTACAGAAATTACAACTTTTTCCAAAGAACATACTTTGGAGTGTTTCTTGAGGAGAAACGCGTTTCTGAGTGGTTTTGGAAGAGAAAGACAGTTTAAGCAAGTTTAGTGATGAACAATAGAGTGCTACTTGGTAATTGAGCTCAGAATGAAGATTTGATACTTTGAGGCCAAATCTTTTATGAAATTTGAGAATACTAGCTCCTCATATTCATCCTGTTTTGTAGTCGAATGGAATAGATTCGTCTCTGTGAAGAAATTACATCGTTTTCAATTCACTGTTGAGGGTTTCCTGAGGAGAAATGCGTTTTGAGTGGTTTTGGTAGAGAAAGACAGTTTAAGCAAGTTTAGTGATGAACAATAGTATTACATGAAATTGAGCTCAGAATGAAGATTTAATACTTTGAGGCCAAATCTTTTATGAAATTTGAGAATACTAGGTTCCTCATATTCATCCTGTTTTGTCTGTGTAGATGGAAATTAGATTCGTCTCTGTGAAGAAATTACATCGTTTTCCAATTCACTGTTGAGGGTTTCCTGGGGAGAAATGCGTTTTGAGTGGTTTTGGTAGAGAAAAACAGCTTAAGCAAATTTAGTGATGAACCAATAGTGTTGCATGAAATTGAGCTCAGAATGAAGATTTTATGCTTTGAGGGCCAATTTTATGTGAAATTTGAGAAAACTATGTTCCCTTTCATATTCATCCTGTTATGGTTGTCTCCAATATGCAAGAGATGTGTTTTTCTGAAGCAATTACTTATTTTCATATGATTCCGGTTTTTAGAGTTTCTTGAGGAGAAATCCTTCTTCTGAGCAGTTTTTGGGGGAAAGAAAGAGAGTTTAGGCTACTGTAGTGATGAAAACTAGAGTTACATGGAACTGAGCTCAGCATGAGGATTTGATGCTTAAAGGCCAATTCTTATGTGAATTTTGAGAAAACTATCTTCTTGCATATTCATTTGGTTGTCTCCAATGCAATGCATGTGTTTCAGGTACAGAAATTACAACTTTTTCCAAAGAACATACTTTGGAGTGTTTCTTGAGGAGAACGCGTTTCTGAGTGGTTTTGGAAGAGAAAGACAGTTTAAGCAAGTTTAGTGATGAACAATAGAGTGCTACTTGGTAAATTGAGCTCAGAATGAAGATTTGATACTTTGAGGCCAAATCTTTTATGAAATTTGGAATCGTAGGCTCTCATATTCATCCTGTTTTTGTATGTGTCGAATGGAATAGATTCGTCTCTGTGAAGAAATTACATCGTTTTCAATTCACTGTTGAGGGTTTCCTGAGGAGAAATGCGTTTTGAGTGGTTTTGGTAGAGAAAGACAGTTTCAGCAAGTTTAGTGATGAACAATAGTATTACATGAAATTGAGCTCAGAATGAAGATTTAATACTTTGAGGCCAAATCTTTTATGAAATTTGAGAATACTAGGTTCCTCATATTCATCCTGTTTTGTCTGTGTAGAATGGAATAGATTCGTCTCTGTGAAGAAATTACATCGTTTTCAATTCACTGTTGAGGGTTTCCTGAGGAGAAATGCGTTTTGAGTGGTTTTGGTAGAGAAAGACAGTTTCAGCAAGTTTAGTGATGAACAATAGTATTACATGAAATTGAGCTCAGAATGAAGATTTAATACTTTGAGGCCAAATCTTTTATGAAATTTGAGAATACTAGGTTCCTCATATTCATCCTGTTTTGTCTGTGTAGAATGGAATAGATTCGTCTCTGTGAAGAAATTACATCGTTTTCAATTCACTGTTGAGGGTTTCCTGGGGAGAAATGCGTTTTGAGTGGTTTTGGTAGAGAAAGACAGCTTAAGCAAATTTAGTGATGAACAATAGTGTTGCATGAAATTGAGCTCAGAATGAAGATTTTATGCTTTGAGGGCCAATTCTTATGTGAAATTTGAGAAAACTATGTTCCCTTTCATATTCATCCTGTTATGGTTGTCTCCAATGCAAGAGATGTGTTTTTCTGAAGCAATTACTTATTTTCATATGATTCCGGTTTTTAGAGTTTCTTGAGGAGAAATCCTTTTCTGAGCGGTTTTTGGGAAAGAAAGACAGTTAAGGCTACTGTAGTGATGAAAACTAGAGTTACATGGAACTGAGCTCAGCATGAGGATTTGATGCTTAAAGGCCAATTCTTATGTGAATTTTGAGAAAACTATCTTGCATATTCATTTTGGTTGTCTCCAATGCAATGCATGTGTTTCGGTAAAGAAATTACCACTTTTTCCAAATAACACACTTTTGAGTGTTTCTTGAGGAGAAACGCGTTTCTGAGTGGTTTTGGAAGAGAAAGACAGTTTAAGCAAGTTTAGTGATGAACAATAGAGTGCTACTTGGTAAATTGAGCTCAGAATGAAGATTTGATACTTTGAGGCCAAATCTTTTATGAAATTTGAGAATACTAGGCTCCTCATATTCATCCTGTTTTGTATGTGTCGAATGGAATAGATTCGTCTCTGTGAAGAAATTACATCGTTTTCAATTCACTGTTGAGGGTTTCCTGAGGAGAAATGCGTTTTGAGTGGTTTTGGTAGAGAAAGACAGTTTCAGCAAGTTTAGTGATGAACAATAGTATTACATGAAATTGAGCTCAGAATGAAGATTTAATACTTTGAGGCCAAATCTTTTATGAAATTTGAGAATACTAGGTTCCTCATATTCATCCTGTTTTGTCTGTGTAGAATGGAATAGATTCGTCTCTTTGAAGAAATTACATCGTTTTCAATTCACTGTCGAGGGTTTCCTGGGGAGAAATGCGTTTTGAGTGGTTTTGGTAGAGAAAGACAGTTTAAGCAAGTTTAGTGATGAACAATAGTATTACATGAAATTGAGCTCAGAATGAAGATTTAATACTTTGAGGCCAAATCTTTTATGAAATTTGAGAAAACTAGTTCTTCATATTCATCCTGTTATGTTTGTCAATGAATAGATGTGTTTTTTGAAGAATTACTTTTTTTAATTACTGTTTTTAGAGTTTCTTGAGGAAATCTTTTGAGGGTTTTGGTAAGAAAGACAGTTAGGCTATTTAGTGATGAAAATAGTGTTACATGAATTGAGTCAGAATGAGATTTTTTTTTGGGGAATTTTTTAGGAAATTTAGAAAATTTTTCCCTTTATATTATTTTTGGTTTTTCCCCAATGCAAATGTGTTTTTTGAAGAATTACTTTTTTCATATGATTTTTTTTAGAGTTTCTTGAGGAGAAATTTTTCTGAGCGGTTTTGGAAAGAAAACATTTTAACCCTTTTAGTGATGAAAATAAGATTTACATGGAATTAGCTCAGAATGAGGATTTGACTTAAAGGCCAATTCTTTTGAATTTTGAGAAAACTACCCCTTTTGCTATTCATTTTGGTTTTTCCCAATGCAATGCATGTTTTGTAAGAAATTACACTTTTCCAAAAAAAAACTTTGAGGTTTTTGAGGAGAAAGCGTTTTGAGGGGTTTTGGGAAAGAAAAGCAGTTTAAGCAAGTTTAGTGATGAAAAATAGAGTTTTACGGGAAAATTGAGCTCAGAATAAAGATTTGATACTTTGGGGCCCAAATTTTTATGAAATTTGAGAATATAGGCTCCTCATATTCATCCTGTTTTGTATGTGTCGAATGGAATAGATTCGTCTCTGTGAAGAAATTACATCGTTTTCAATTCACTGTTGAGGGTTTCCTGAGGAGAAATGCGTTTTGAGTGGTTTTGGTAGAGAAAGACAGTTTCAGCAAGTTTAGTGATGAACAATAGTATTACATGAAATTGAGCTCAGAATGAAGATTTAATACTTTGAGGCCAAATCTTTTATGAAATTTGAGAATACTAGGTTCCTCATATTCATCCTGTTTTGTCTGTGTAGAATGGAATAGATTCGTCTCTGTGAAGAAATTACATCGTTTTCAATTCACTGTTGAGGGTTTCCTGAGGAGAAATGCGTTTTGAGTGGTTTTGGTAGAGAAAGACAGTTTCAGCAAGTTTAGTGATGAACAATAGTATTACATGAAATTGAGCTCAGAATGAAGATTTAATACTTTGAGGCCAAATCTTTTATGAAATTTGAGAATACTAGGTTCCTCATATTCATCCTGTTTTGTCTGTGTAGAATGGAATAGATTCGTCTCTGTGAAGAAATTACATCGTTTTCAATTCACTGTTGAGGGTTTCCTGGGGAGAAATGCGTTTTGAGTGGTTTTGGTAGAGAAAGACAGCTTAAGCAAATTTAGTGATGAACAATAGTGTTGCATGAAATTGAGCTCAGAATGAAGATTTTATGCTTTGAGGGCCAATTCTTATGTGAAATTTGAGAAAACTATGTTCCCTTTCATATTCATCCTGTTATGGTTGTCTCCAATGCAAGAGATGTGTTTTTCTGAAGCAATTACTTATTTTCATATGATTCCGGTTTTTAGAGTTTCTTGAGGAGAAATCCTTTTCTGAGCGGTTTTTGGGAAAGAAAGACAGTTAAGGCTACTGTAGTGATGAAAAGAGTGTACTTTGGAACTAGCTCAGATGAGATTTGATGTTAAGGCCAATCTTTGTGAATTTGAGAAAACTATCTTCATATTCATTTTGGTTGTTCAATGCAATGATTTCGTAGAAATTACACTTTTCAATCAACTTTGAGAGTTTCTGAGGAGAAAGCGTTTTGAGTGGTTTGGAGAAAAGACAGTAGCAAGTATTAACAATTATTTAGTAAATTGAGCTAAATGAGATTTATACTTTGAGGCCAAATTTTAGTTTGAAATATAGGTATATAATACGGGTTTTTATGATGTATAGTTGTCTGTGAAGAATTAATTTTCTCACTGTTGAGGTTCTTAGAGTCTTAGGGAAGAAAGCAGTTTCGCAGTTTGGGATGAACATTATTCTGAATTAGTCAGATAAAATTTAACTTTGAGCAACTTTATAAATGAGAATCGGTTCTCAGACATGTTTTGGTGTAAAGGAATAATCTCCTAAATTCATCGTTTTTTCATGGGGTTCCTGGAGAAATCGTTTTATTTTGGTGAAGAAGTTTGAGTTTGGAGAAATGTTTAAGAATAGTAAAAAGTTAATACTTGAGCCAAATTTTAGATTTAATTAGGCCAATCTTTTGTTTTGTCTTAAGGGTTGTCTTGTGAAAATCTCTTTTAATTCACGTTATTTTGGGGTGGGATGGTTTTGGTGGAAAGAATAAGAAAGAAAATAGTTTGCAGAAAAGTAGAAAGTTTAGTTGAGGCCATTTTATGAAATTGAGAAAAATTTCCTTTACATCTTAGTGTAATAGAATTGTTTTCTACATTTTATTTTCTAATCCGTTTTGTTTCTGAAGAATCTTTTCTGACTTTTGGGGAAGAATTTGTATTGGAGAAACAGTTAAGAATAGTAGCATGAGTTTATGTTAAAAGGGTTTTGGATTTGAAAAAATTTGATTCATTGTTATCAACCCCCCCCCCCCCCCCCTTTTAAAAACTCCTTATAAGGCAACGCCCCCCACACACATGCACGAGCACCGCCGCATCATAACTACTTCACATTTTTCGTAGCTATTTCATCACTAAATTCACTTCTGAAAAATGTTGAGGCGAGAAATCAACGGTGTAGATTTAGAATATTGACAGTTTTATGATGTTAGATGGCGAATCAAACATTTTCTCCACTGTTGTCGGAGTTTAGAAGCTCCACAAACTGCCGGCACAGCTAGCTAGCTGCTGCCGGGATCGTCACCTCTCCACCCGGGCATTCACTCACTCAGACCCCGCTATGAGCTGGAGCTCTCTCAAGAGACCGGTCTCGTAGACGAGGGGCTTTTATTTCCTTGTTGACGGAGAGGGGGGGGGCAGCAGCTCGCCGGGGAGCCACAGAGCAGCAGAGAGGGGAGGGAAAGAGAGAGATACCTGCTGAGACAACACGACCCTTTTTAACATTACTCTAATATCTGGAGGGAGATCAGTCCACTCGTTTGTTGCTGTAACTGAAAAAGCAGTTTGAGTAACGTAAATTTTGTTCGGCAATGTTTTCTATCCGCCGTCTCCCCTCGTTGATAATCCTGTTTGTCTGACTTCACTTTGAGCTGTTAGAATAAATAGTTTAAACCTGCAGTATCTTATAAAGTAAACTAACAGAACATAAACAACTAAATCAAAGTTGTATTTTTCGATAATATGATAATAGTGGTACGAGTTCGTTCTCGTTGTCCGGTGTTTTAAGAGCTGAGTTTTCTCTTCCACTCTCCAGTGAACGTGCGGCGGACACGCGCTTTGAGTTCACGCTGGTGCACGCTGAGGCTAGAGTACGAGCAGGGAGGCAGGGAGGCATCTGATTGATTCCTTACAACCGGGACCATTTTTACTGACTGGTAGACGTTTTTACAGGATTACAGCAGCTACAGATGACGGATCTTTTCTGGTCTTTTTTCAGTGCTCATAAGAAACGGATTGCTGTCGGGGTGTAAAGACCATTTCAACCAATATAACAAAAAGTGTATACTGGATAAATCGCAGACCCCAGCTTTAAAGGCCAATTCTTATGTGAATTTTGAGAAAACTATCTTGCATATTCATTTTGGTTGTCTCCAATGCAATGCATGTGTTTCAGTACAGAAATTACAACTTTTTCCAAAGAACATACTTTGGAGTGTTTCTTGAGGAGAAACGCGTTTCTGAGTGGTTTTGGAAGAGAAAGACAGTTTAAGCAAGTTTAGTGATGAACAATAGAGTGCTACTTGGTAAATTGAGCTCAGAATGAAGATTTGATACTTTGAGGCCAAATCTTTTATGAAATTTGAGAATACTAGGCTCCTCATATTCATCCTGTTTTGTAGTCGAATGGAATAGATTTGTCTCTGTGAAGAAATTACATCGTTTTCAATTCACTGTTGAGGGTTTCCTGAGGAGAAATGCGTTTTGAGTGGTTTTGGTAGAGAAAGACAGTTTCAGCAAGTTTAGTGATGAACAATAGTATTACATGAAATTGAGCTCAGAATGAAGATTTAATACTTTGAGGCCAAATCTTTTATGAAATTTGAGAATACTAGGTTCCCTCTCATATTCATCCGGTTTTGTCTGTGTAGAATGGAATAGATTCGTCTCTGTGAAGAAATTACATCGTTTTCAATTCACTGTTGAGGGTTTCCTGGGGAGAAATGCGTTTTGAGTGATTTTGGTAGAGAAAGACAGTTTAAGCAAGTTTAGTGATGAACAATAGTGTTGCATGAAATTGAGCTCAGAATGAAGATTTTATGCTTTGAGGGCCAATTCTTATGTGAAATTTGAGAAAACTATGTTCCCTTTCATATTCATCCTGTTATGGTTGTCTCCAATGCAAGAGATGTGTTTTTCTGAAGCAATTACGTATTTTCATATGATTCCACTTTTTAGAGTTTCTTGAGGAGAAATGCTTTTCCGAATGATTTTGGAAGAGAAAGGCAGTTTAAGCAAGTTTACAGATAAGCATAGAGTTTTACATCGAATTGAGCTCAGAATGAGAATTTGATGAGAATTTGATGCTTGGAGGCCAATTCTTATGTAAAAATATGCCTTGCATATTCATCTTGCTTTGGATCTTTCCAATGCAATGCATGTGTTTCTGTGAAGCAATTACATATTTTCATATGATTCCACTTTTTAGAGTTTCTTTAGGAGAAATCCTTTTCTGAGCGGTTTTTGGGAAAGAAAGACAGTTTAGGCTACTGTAGTGATGAAAACTAGAGAGTTACATGGAACTGTGCTCAGCATGAGGATTTGATGCTTAAAGGCCAATTCTTATATGAATTTTGAGAAAACTATCTTCCTTGCATATTCATTTTGGTTGTATCCAATGCAATGCATGTGTTTCGGTAAAGAAATTACCACTTTTTCCAAATAACACACTTTTGAGTGTTTCTTGAGGAGAAACGCGTTTCTGAGTGGTTTTGGAAGAGAAAGACAGTTTAAGCAAGTTTAGTGATGAACAATAGAGTGCTACTTGGTAAATTGAGCTCAGAATGAAGATTTGATACTTTGAGGCCAAATCTTTTATGAAATTTGAGAATAGTAGGCTCCTCATATTCATCGTGTTTTGTATGTGTCGAATGGAATAGATTCGTCTCTGTGAAGAAATTACATCGTTTTCAATTCACTGTTGAGGGTTTCCTGAGGAGAAATGCGTTTTGAGTGGTTTTGGTAGAGAAAGACAGTTTCAGCAAGTTTAGTGATGAACAATAGTATTACATGAAATTGAGCTCAGAATGAAGATTTAATACTTTGAGGCCAAATCTTTTATGAAATTTGAGAATACTAGGTTCCTCATATTCATCCTGTTTTGTCTGTGTAGAATGGAATAGATTCGTCTCTGTGAAGAAATTACATCGTTTTCAATTCACTGTTGAGGGTTTCCTGAGGAGAAATGCGTTTTGAGTGGTTTTGGTAGAGAAAGACAGTTTCAGCAAGTTTAGTGATGAACAATAGTATTACATGAAATTGAGCTCAGAATGAAGATTTAATACTTTGAGGCCAAATCTTTTATGAAATTTGAGAATACTAGGTTCCTCATATTCATCCTGTTTTGTCTGTGTAGAATGGAATAGATTCGTCTCTGTGAAGAAATTACATCGTTTTCAATTCACTGTTGAGGGTTTCCTGGGGAGAAATGCGTTTTGAGTGGTTTTGGTAGAGAAAGACAGCTTAAGCAAATTTAGTGATGAACAATAGTGTTGCATGAAATTGAGCTCAGAATGAAGATTTTATGCTTTGAGGGCCAATTCTTATGTGAAATTTGAGAAAACTATGTTCCCTTTCATATTCATCCTGTTATGGTTGTCTCCAATGCAAGAGATGTGTTTTTCTGAAGCAATTACTTATTTTCATATGATTCCGGTTTTTAGAGTTTCTTGAGGAGAAATCCTTTTCTGAGCGGTTTTTGGGAAAGAAAGACAGTTAAGGCTACTGTAGTGATGAAAACTAGAGTTACATGGAACTGAGCTCAGCATGAGGATTTGATGCTTAAAGGCCAATTCTTATGTGAATTTTGAGAAAACTATCTTGCATATTCATTTTGGTTGTCTCCAATGCAATGCATGTGTTTCAGTACAGAAATTACAACTTTTTCCAAAGAACATACTTTGGAGTGTTTCTTGAGGAGAAACGCGTTTCTGAGTGGTTTTGGAAGAGAAAGACAGTTTAAGCAAGTTTAGTGATGAACAATAGAGTGCTACTTGGTAAATTGAGCTCAGAATGAAGATTTGATACTTTGAGGCCAAATCTTTTATGAAATTTGAGAATACTAGGCTCCTCATATTCATCCTGTTTTGTAGTCGAATGGAATAGATTCGTCTCTGTGAAGAAATTACATCGTTTTCAATTCACTGTTGAGGGTTTCCTGAGGAGAAATGCGTTTTGAGTGGTTTTGGTAGAGAAAGACAGTTTCAGCAAGTTTAGTGATGAACAATAGTATTACATGAAATTGAGCTCAGAATGAAGATTTAATACTTTGAGGCCAAATCTTTTATGAAATTTGAGAATACTAGGTTCCCTCTCATATTCATCCGGTTTTGTCTGTGTAGAATGGAATAGATTCGTCTCTGTGAAGAAATTACATCGTTTTCAATTCACTGTTGAGGGTTTCCTGGGGAGAAATGCGTTTTGAGTGATTTTGGTAGAGAAAGACAGTTTAAGCAAGTTTAGTGATGAACAATAGTGTTGCATGAAATTGAGCTCAGAATGAAGATTTTATGCTTTGAGGGCCAATTCTTATGTGAAATTTGAGAAAACTATGTTCCCTTTCATATTCATCCTGTTATGGTTGTCTCCAATGCAAGAGATGTGTTTTTCTGAAGCAATTACGTATTTTCATATGATTCCACTTTTTAGAGTTTCTTGAGGAGAAATGCTTTTCCGAATGATTTTGGAAGAGAAAGGCAGTTTAAGCAAGTTTACAGATAAGCATAGAGTTTTACATCGAATTGAGCTCAGAATGAGAATTTGATGAGAATTTGATGCTTGGAGGCCAATTCTTATGTAAAAATATGCCTTGCATATTCATCTTGCTTTGGATCTTTCCAATGCAATGCATGTGTTTCTGTGAAGCAATTACATATTTTCATATGATTCCACTTTTTAGAGTTTCTTTAGGAGAAATCCTTTTCTGAGCGGTTTTTGGGAAAGAAATACAGTTTAGGCTACTGTAGTGATGAAAACTAGAGAGTTACATGGAACTGTGCTCAGCATGAGGATTTGATGCTTAAAGGCCAATTCTTATATGAATTTTGAGAAAACTATCTTCCTTGCATATTCATTTTGGTTGTATCCAATGCAATGCATGTGTTTCGGTAAAGAAATTACCACTTTTTCCAAATAACACACTTTTGAGTGTTTCTTGAGGAGAAACGCGTTTCTGAGTGGTTTTGGAAGAGAAAGACAGTTTAAGCAAGTTTAGTGATGAACAATAGAGTGCTACTTGGTAAATTGAGCTCAGAATGAAGATTTGATACTTTGAGGCCAAATCTTTTATGAAATTTGAGAATAGTAGACTCCTCATATTCCTCGTGTTTTGTATGTGTCGAATGGAATAGATTCGTCTCTGTGAAGAAATTACATCGTTTTCAATTCACTGTTGAGGGTTTCCTGAGGAGAAATGCGTTTTGAGTGGTTTTGGTAGAGAAAGACAGTTTCAGCAAGTTTAGTGATGAACAATAGTATTACATGAAATTGAGCTCAGAATGAAGATTTAATACTTTGAGGCCAAATCTTTTATGAAATTTGAGAATACTAGGTTCCTCATATTCATCCTGTTTTGTCTGTGTAGAATGGAATAGATTCGTCTCTGTGAAGAAATTACATCGTTTTCAATTCACTGTTGAGGGTTTCCTGAGGAGAAATGCGTTTTGAGTGGTTTTGGTAGAGAAAGACAGTTTCAGCAAGTTTAGTGATGAACAATAGTATTACATGAAATTGAGCTCAGAATGAAGATTTAATACTTTGAGGCCAAATCTTTTATGAAATTTGAGAATACTAGGTTCCTCATATTCATCCTGTTTTGTCTGTGTAGAATGGAATAGATTCGTCTCTGTGAAGAAATTACATCGTTTTCAATTCACTGTTGAGGGTTTCCTGGGGAGAAATGCGTTTTGAGTGGTTTTGGTAGAGAAAGACAGCTTAAGCAAATTTAGTGATGAACAATAGTGTTGCATGAAATTGAGCTCAGAATGAAGATTTTATGCTTTGAGGGCCAATTCTTATGTGAAATTTGAGAAAACTATGTTCCCTTTCATATTCATCCTGTTATGGTTGTCTCCAATATGCAAGAGATGTGTTTTTCTGAAGCAATTACTTATTTTCATATGATTCCGGTTTTTAGAGTTTCTTGAGGAGAAATCCTTTTCTGAGCGGTTTTTGGGAAAGAAAGACAGTTTAGGCTACTGTAGTGATGAAAACTAGAGTTACATGGAACTGAGCTCAGCATGAGGATTTGATGCTTAAAGGCCAATTCTTATGTGAATTTTGAGAAAACTATCTTCCTTGCATATTCATTTTGGTTGTCTCCAATGCAATGCATGTATTTCAGTACAGAAATTACAACTTTTTCCAAAGAACATACTTTGGAGTGTTTCTTGAGGAGAAACGCGTTTCTGAGTGGTTTTGGAAGAGAAAGACAGTTTAAGCAAGTTTAGTGATGAACAATAGAGTGCTACTTGGTAAATTGAGCTCAGAATGAAGATTTGATACTTTGAGGCCAAATCTTTTATGAAATTTGAGAATACTAGGCTCCTCATATTCATCCTGTTTTGTAGTCGAATGGAATAGATTCGTCTCTGTGAAGAAATTACATCGTTTTCAATTCACTGTTGAGGGTTTCCTGAGGAGAAATGCGTTTTGAGTGGTTTTGGTAGAGAAAGACAGTTTCAGCAAGTTTAGTGATGAACAATAGTATTACATGAAATTGAGCTCAGAATGAAGATTTAATACTTTGAGGCCAAATCTTTTATGAAATTTGAGAATACTAGGTTCCTCATATTCATCCTGTTTTGTCTGTGTAGAATGGAATAGATTCGTCTCTGTGAAGAAATTACATCGTTTTCAATTCACTGTTGAGGGTTTCCTGAGGAGAAATGCGTTTTGAGTGGTTTTGGTAGAGAAAGACAGTTTCAGCAAGTTTAGTGATGAACAATAGTATTACATGAAATTGAGCTCAGAATGAAGATTTGATACTTTGAGGCCAAATCTTTTATGAAATTTGAGAATACTAGGTTCCTCATATTCATCCTGTTTTGTCTGTGTAGAATGGAATAGATTCGTCTGTGAAGAAATTACATCGTTTTCAATTCACTGTTGAGGGTTTCCTGAGGAGAAATGCGTTTTGAGTGGTTTTGGTAGAGAAAGACAGTTTCAGCAAGTTTAGTGATGAACAATAGTATTACATGAAATTGAGCTCAGAATGAAGATTTGATACTTTGAGGCCAAATCTTTTATGAAATTTGAGAATAGTAGGCTCCTCATATTCATCCTGTTTTGTATGTGTCGAATGGAATAGATTCGTCTCTGTGAAGAAATTACATCGTTTTCAATTCACTGTTGAGGGTTTCCTGAGGAGAAATGCGTTTTGAGTGGTTTTGGTAGAGAAAGACAGTTTCAGCAAGTTTAGTGATGAACAATAGTATTACATGAAATTGAGCTCAGAATGAAGATTTGATACTTTGAGGCCAAATCTTTTATGAAATTTGAGAATACTAGGTTCCTCATATTCATCCTGTTTTGTCTGTGTAGAATGGAATAGATTCGTCTCTGTGAAGAAATTACATCGTTTTCAATTCACTGTTGAGGGTTTCCTGGGGAGAAATGCGTTTTGAGTGGTTTTGGTAGAGAAAGACAGCTTAAGCAAATTTAGTGATGAACAATAGTGTTGCATGAAATTGAGCTCAGAATGAAGATTTTATGCTTTGAGGGCCAATTCTTATGTGAAATTTGAGAAAACTATGTTCCCTTTCATATTCATCCTGTTATGGTTGTCTCCAATGCAAGAGATGTGTTTTTCTGAAGCAATTACTTATTTTCATATGATTCCGGTTTTTAGAGTTTCTTGAGGAGAAATCCTTTTCTGAGCGGTTTTTGGGAAAGAAAGACAGTTAAGGCTACTGTAGTGATGAAAACTAGAGTTACATGGAACTGATCTCAGCATGAGGATTTGATGCTTAAAGGCCAATTCTTATGTGAATTTTGAGAAAACTATCTTGCATATTCATTTTGGTTGTCTCCAATGCAATGCATGTGTTTCAGTACAGAAATTACAACTTTTTCCAAAGAACATACTTTGGAGTGTTTCTTGAGGAGAAACGCGTTTCTGAGTGGTTTTGGAAGAGAAAGACAGTTTAAGCAAGTTTAGTGATGAACAATAGAGTGCTACTTGGTAAATTGAGCTCAGAATGAAGATTTGATACTTTGAGGCCAAATCTTTTATGAAATTTGAGAATACTAGGCTCCTCATATTCATCCTGTTTTGTAGTCGAATGGAATAGATTCGTCTCTGTGAAGAAATTACATCGTTTTCAATTCACTGTTGAGGGTTTCCTGAGGAGAAATGCGTTTTGAGTGGTTTTGGTAGAGAAAGACAGTTTCAGCAAGTTTAGTGATGAACAATAGTATTACATGAAATTGAGCTCAGAATGAAGATTTGATACTTTGAGGCCAAATCTTTTATGAAATTTGAGAATAGTAGGCTCCTCATATTCATCCTGTTTTGTATGTGTCGAATGGAATAGATTCGTCTCTGTGAAGAAATTACATCGTTTTCAATTCACTGTTGAGGGTTTCCTGAGGAGAAATGCGTTTTGAGTGGTTTTGGTAGAGAAAGACAGTTTCAGCAAGTTTAGTGATGAACAATAGTATTACATGAAATTGAGCTCAGAATGAAGATTTAATACTTTGAGGCCAAATCTTTTATGAAATTTGAGAATACTAGGTTCCTCATATTCATCCTGTTTTGTCTGTGTAGAATGGAATAGATTCGTCTCTGTGAAGAAATTACATCGTTTTCAATTCACTGTTGAGGGTTTCCTGAGGAGAAATGCGTTTTGAGTGGTTTTGGTAGAGAAAGACAGTTTAAGCAAGTTTAGTGATGAACAGGAGTTTTTACATGAAATTGAGCTCAGAATGAAGATTTGATACTTTGAGGCCAATCTTTTATGAAATTTGAGAATACTAGGTTCCTCATATTCATCCTGTTTTGTCTGTGTTAGAATGGAATAGATTCGTCTCTGTGAAGAAATTACATCGTTTTCAATTCACTGTTGAGGGTTTCCTGGGGAGAAATGCGTTTTGAGTGGTTTTGGTAGAGAAAGACAGCTTAAGCAAATTTAGTGATGAACAATAGTGTTGCATGAAATTGAGCTCAGAATGAAGATTTTATGCTTTGAGGGCCAATTCTTATGTGAAATTTGAGAAAACTATGTTCCCTTTCATATTCATCCTGTTATGGTTGTCTCCAATGCAAGAGATGTGTTTTTCTGAAGCAATTACTTATTTTCATATGATTCCGGTTTTTAGAGTTTCTTGAGGAGAAATCCTTTTCTGAGCGGTTTTTGGGAAAGAAAGACAGTTAAGGCTACTGTAGTGATGAAAACTAGAGTTACATGGAACTGAGCTCAGCATGAGGATTTGATGCTTAAAGGCCAATTTTATGAAATTTGAGAATAGTAGGCTCCTCATATTCATCCTGTTTTGTATGTGTCGAATGGAATAGATTCGTCTCTGTGAAGAAATTACATCGTTTTCAATTCACTGTTGAGGGTTTCCTGAGGAGAAATGCGTTTTGAGTGGTTTTGGTAGAGAAAGACAGTTTCAGCAAGTTTAGTGATGAACAATAGTATTACATGAAATTGAGCTCAGAATGAAGATTTGATACTTTGAGGCCAAATCTTTTATGAAATTTGAGAATACTAGGTTCCTCATATTCATCCTGTTTTGTCTGTGTAGAATGGAATAGATTCGTCTCTGTGAAGAAATTACATCGTTTTCAATTCACTGTTGAGGGTTTCCTGAGGAGAAATGCGTTTTGAGTGGTTTTGGTAGAGAAAGACAGTTTCAGCAAGTTTAGTGATGAACAATAGTATTACATGAAATTGAGCTCAGAATGAAGATTTAATACTTTGAGGCCAAATCTTTTATGAAATTTGAGAAAACTATGTTCCCTTTCATATTCATCCTGTTATGGTTGTCTCCAATGCAAGAGATGTGTTTTTCTGAAGCAATTACGTATTTTCATATGATTCCACTTTTTAGAGTTTCTTGAGGAGAAATGCTTTTCCGAATGATTTTGGAAGAGAAAGGCAGTTTAAGCAAGTTTACAGATAAGCATAGAGTTTTACATCGAATTGAGCTCAGAATGAGAATTTGATGAGAATTTGATGCTTGGAGGCCAATTCTTATGTAAAAATATGCCTTGCATATTCATCTTGCTTTGGATCTTTCCAATGCAATGCATGTGTTTCTGTGAAGCAATTACATATTTTCATATGATTCCACTTTTTAGAGTTTCTTTAGGAGAAATCCTTTTCTGAGCGGTTTTTGGGAAAGAAAGACAGTTTAGGCTACTGTAGTGATGAAAACTAGAGAGTTACATGGAACTGTGCTCAGCATGAGGATTTGATGCTTAAAGGCCAATTCTTATGTGAATTTTGAGAAAACTATCTTCCTTGCATATTCATTTTGGTTGTATCCAATGCAATGCATGTGTTTCGGTAAAGAAATTACCACTTTTTCCAAATAACACACTTTTGAGTGTTTCTTGAGGAGAAACGCGTTTCTGAGTGGTTTTGGAAGAGAAAGACAGTTTAAGCAAGTTTAGTGATGAACAATAGAGTGCTACTTGGTAAATTGAGCTCAGAATGAAGATTTGATACTTTGAGGCCAAATCTTTTATGAAATTTGAGAATAGCAGGCTCCTCATATTCATCCTGTTTTGTATGTGTCGAATGGAATAGATTCGTCTCTGTGAAGAAATTACATCGTTTTCAATTCACTGTTGAGGGTTTCCTGAGGAGAAATGCGTTTTGAGTGGTTTTGGTAGAGAAAGACAGTTTCAGCAAGTTTAGTGATGAACAATAGTATTACATGAAATTGAGCTCAGAATGAAGATTTAATACTTTGAGGCCAAATCTTTTATGAAATTTGAGAATACTAGGTTCCTCATATTCATCCTGTTTTGTCTGTGTAGAATGGAATAGATTCGTCTCTGTGAAGAAATTACATCGTTTTCAATTCACTGTTGAGGGTTTCCTGGGGAGAAATGCGTTTTGAGTGGTTTTGGTAGAGAAAGACAGCTTAAGCAAATTTAGTGATGAACAATAGTGTTGCATGAAATTGAGCTCAGAATGAAGATTTTATGCTTTGAGGGCCAATTCTTATGTGAAATTTGAGAAAACTATGTTCCCTTTCATATTCATCCTGTTATGGTTGTCTCCAATGCAAGAGATGTGTTTTTCTGAAGCAATTACTTATTTTCATATGATTCCGGTTTTTAGAGTTTCTTGAGGAGAAATCCTTTTCTGAGCGGTTTTTGGGAAAAGCATAGTTTAAGAAAAATTTTTCAATACCAAATGAGTTTGAGAGAAGTCTGGGGTTTTGAAAAAGCGTTTTGTTTGGTTTTCCAATGATGCATTGTTTGTGAAGAATTATATTTAGAACTTTTTAATTTTAGAGTCCTTTTCTCGTTTTGGGAAGAAAATTGCTCTGTGAGAAATAAGTTTAATTCCGTGAGGTTTGAGAAAGCTTTTAGTGTTTTGAGAAAACATTCGCAATTTTGGTGACAATGATCATGTTTGGTAAAGAAATTAATTTCCAAAAACTTTTATGTTTTGAGAAACCTTTCTGGGTTTGGGAGAAGAAGTTCGTTTGTGAGAAAATTTTTTTAATTAGTAGGGGGGTTTTTTTTAAAAAAATTTTTTCCCCATTTTTTGCATGAAAATTTTGTGAAGAAATTAATTTTAAACAACTTTGATTTGAGAAAGCTTTTAGGTTTTGGGAAAGAAGTTGCTTGTGAAAATGTTTAATATTGAGTCGGAAAGATTTTTGGGTTTTTAAAATTCAATTATTTTTGGTTTAAAATGATTTTGAAATTAATTTTTTATTTAATTTGGAAATCTTTTATTTTGGGAAAGAGTTGTTTTGAGAAATTTTCAATGATCGAAGATTTTTAGGAATCTTTGGTTTGAAAAATTTTTCTATATTTTGGTTCTAATGAGAGATGGTTTTGGAAAAATTTTAAAACTTTTGAGTTTACAGA